>CCAG010001574.1:0-33030 GCA_001077435.1 Glossina morsitans morsitans
GTAATGTGAGCTGAAATTCACATACATATATATATACAAATACATATATATACATATAAACAAACATCCAACTAACGAACTTGACAAAAACGAAAAATAATATCCATAAAGGAAATAAAAAGGAAAAATAAGATGTAAAAGTGGTGCAATAATTGGTGCAATATTGGTAAGTAATCCAATTAATAAAATGTATGCAGAGAATTTTTTTTTTTTTTGATAATTAAAGCTAACATTTTTAAGCATTTACTTAATATAATAACATGCATGCACATAAACATATATTTAAATTAACCTAATCGACAAATAATATCTGTTATCATAGAAACACCTCAAGCCAACAATCCGCCAAAACAATCATTTCGTTCATTCATTACCTTTTATACCTTAAATTTAAATTCGCGCAAAACTTTATTCGATATATTAGCAAATAAAGATTGTAGTTTTCCCTTCGAAAGAATCTCGATGCGTTGAATAAACAAATTGACGAAAATGCAATTTGATGCTTGTCAAGGCTGAGAGGCCTGAGAGGCCTGAGAGGTCGTTTAGGGCCACTAATTAAAAATAATAAATTTCACTTCTTATAAACACACAGTCCCCAAAGTTGTCATCGTATTACCTACACTCATACGTTTTGTTTTGTTTTTTTTTTTTTTTTTTTTTGATATTGAAATTTAAATAAATGATTTGAAGCGTGTTATACGTAACATGGCAACAATTTTCATGTTGCTTTAATTTTTTATTACGTGTTACTTTCTTTGAAATATAGCGACCGTGTGCCGATGTGTAAACGAATTTCACATTAACATACGCACGTTATTAACAGTAATAACACAAGCAAGTCAAACTTGGGGGTCGTGATTGGCGTTGGCCAAGCAATCATCTCATGATCTGTTAATTGACTAAACTCATTAAAGGAATGACTCATTCACTATAGCTAATACTTAAGACGATTAATCAATGATATATGTCTTAAAGAACAACGTCAATGAATATATACGGGGGCCACTTTCTACAACGCGCAATTAAATTACAAAAGAAAGAAAGCAATACTTGACGTATTAAATTATTAGGTACTTGCATGTATTTTGATCAGAATATAGATTGATGAAAATGATAAATTAAATTCGATGATTTTTATCTTCCTCTATATATATAATAACAATTTTCCATTTAGTATTATTGAGCTATTAATTGAATACAGACGCTAATCATGGAGCCGGAAGCTGGAAACTGCAGTCATTTCTTTTGTTGTCTGATTTGAAAAAATCTGCTATCAAATACTTTAGGAAGTTTATGATGATGCGGCTCCATCAAATCCCAACTGTCAGTTTTAGTTTCAACGATTTAAAAATGGTGATTTCGAAGTCAAAGACAAAGAACGGCCTGGTGGAGCAAAATGGTTCTTATTGGTCAAAAAGTCAGCTCAACTTAGCAGGGGATGAATTAACTGTTTCTAGACGTTTACATGCCACCATACAAATTGACTGAAAATGCCATTTGGAACTGTTTCAATGTCGCGGTTTCATCGCTTGCTTGCCAAGCAAAAAAAAAAGAAAAGATTTTTACGACGTATCGCGACTTGCAATGAAAAGTGGATCTACTACGATAATCCTAAGCGTAAAAAGCCATGAGTTAGTCCAAGAGAGCCGTCCTCATCGAGACTGAAGCGGAATATTCGTGGCCATAAAGTTTTTCTCTGCACATGAAGGGAACAACAAGGTCTAGTGTATGAAGGTCTTACTGCAGATGTCTACCGACCAGCAATAGCGGTTAACAGGCGCAAAGTTATCCTCTTGCTTGCCTACACGTTGCAAAAGGTATCATGGATATACTATTGCAGCACCCTAGCGCACCAACGTACTTACCAGACATAGCACCTTCTGATTACCACTTGTTTAGATCAATGCACCTTGGCTTGGCTGGCATGCGGTTGCGAAATGATAAAGAACTGTGAGAATGCATTGACGATTGGAACGCTGTCAAACCAATATAGTTCTTTCAACATGGTACCGTCATGTTGCCAGAACGACGTGAACGAATTGTAGAAAATGATGGAAGCTTTTTGATTCGTGTGTATTGCACCAATTTTTCTCAATAAATGCTTTTTTCAAATCAAAAAATGATCAGAATACATGCAAGACACTTGCTTCTATTGTAACACGTATTAATGTATCGTTAAAGTACCGTTAACGAGAAGGGATTCACTAGTCCGCTGCAAATATTTCTATTTATTATTGTTATGCCTTAGCGGAGCTTTTGAGGGGCTTCTCGTCTTTGTCTCAACTTACTACATAGTGAATTTGAATCAGTACAATAGACTGTCACACAGACGATACAATAGAGTGTAATTGGAGTGCGGCACAATTCGTATTCTGATCAGTGTAACATAATTAGTGTTGAAATGTCTTAGTTGAAAAGCTGAAATATTCTTCTCACTTTCATGCAATAACCGGATATCTTAAAGCAAAAAATCATAAAGCAATTTTCCAATCAGAGCAGCTATGCACATAACATACATGACTGTTGTTGTATTTCTAGTATTTGAACCTAAGAGAGTGTAGTGCGAAATGACATAAATGTTCGTTAGTCAAAAAAAAAAAGAAAAAAAGTTAAAGGCATCAGTTTTTACTGGTAAAGAATAATAAAATTAATTACAAAAATATTTTCGTGAAAACCAATCATCGATTACTAAGTAATCGTTGACACAACAAAGTGTACGAAACGGGATTCCGCAGAAAATGGTTGGGTTCGTGTCTAGGCTAATTAGACTCTAATTATATTTAGCCCACAACTGAAAAGAACAAATAATTGGGAAACCAATTAACGAAAATGAATGAATTTCTGCGATAAGATCATTTACGATGGTGTACGTGTGCTAGTAAGTAACAGACCTATATGTGTAACACGGAGATAGTCACGAAGTAGTGCAGAGATAGAGATAGAGAGTGGCCGCAGCCTAGTGATTGTGTTCAAACCGCATTGAGATCTACATCCACAAATAGCGACTTGGTGATTGAAACTCATATTTATTTGGCTATGTGACCGTGTAACAGGTGTGCGCTTATAAAACCGAAGTTTTGCATGAAAACGGTAAAATATATTTAATTCGAAGTATTGCCCATTTCTGGCTTTTTCCCACCTGGCTGACGATTTGCAAATGCATCGGGCTGGTTGCACTCTTGAGGCAAAGGAGTGATCGCGTCATTTTCAAATATTTGTGAAAATGTGAAATGCTATTCCGCAGACACGTGTTCCTTCGACATAAATAAGTGGTCATCGATAGGCCTACAGTTTGGTGAATAGGCAGCATAGGCTAGCAATTCTCAGTTGAAATTTGACGATTTCAACGTATCGCAAACCGATTTTGCTGCATGGACGGACGGATGGACGTATGTCATGTAAAAAATTGATTGCACTGTTCTGGTTCCAACCCACGTTGATGGGAAGCGACCACGGAGAAGTCATCGGAAGTCGTTTTCTTGCAGATTCCTTCACTTTGTGGTCAGCTACAATGCAGGTTCAAGATTTATCACACGTCTCTGTGATATTGAGAGGGCTAAAAAAGCAATAATGTGATGAATCGGTGCTTGACATTGCTAGGGCGGTATTTGCTCCTTATACGCATAAGACCAATGTATGAAAAGTTGGATGGGACACCAGGATACGTGGATAATCTAAATGCACGAATAATTAGGACAAAAGTGGCGTAATGGCGGTAATCGTAAAGCGTTATGTTCGGAACTTTGGATCGACGTGGGTCAGGTTATACATCTCGATAAGTCGCATGCGCAGAGAATGGCCGTATAGTCGGGAAAGTCGACACGGGAGTGATAGTGACGCTGACTGCTGGGTACGAACGTCCGGGGGATAACGTGGCGACTACGGTTACCCCAAAATTGCGACGACACTAAGCAATTAGAGGAGTTAGATAGGCTCCGTCTTGCGCAGATGGGAAGGTTCAGACCATATCCAAACATTCACATGTGGTATTCCAGCTTTATGCTGTAGGTTCTCTATGCGATACCGGATTGTTATTACTTGCATATAACTTTTAAACTAATGAGTTCCGAGTGATTAATGTTTCTCGACAGTTGAATTTTTTGAACTTATCTGTTATGGTCCCCACTAAACGCAGAATAACGTTCTCCTGCCAAAGCGGTTCGCTCTCCCGTTCGATGTGAATCTTTTCACGAATTTTCACGCCCAGGCTCCTCAAAACAGACTCGCTCGTCATCCCCTGTTACGATGTCGAGAAAATTTCGTTTCTTTGAAATGCTGTCGGCGAATTCTATTTATTTAGAATAAAATTCCACATTTTTGTCGTAAGAAAAAGTATTTTTACGTTACGATATGTATTGGTATTACGATTGCTTATTATTGTCAGATATCTGAGTTATAAACCAAAACACAACTTTAGATATGTATATTCTCTGTACGCGCTTTCACGACGATCTATGGACATATTCAGATTTCATATTCACATACATTGGCACATTTACATAGAAGTGCATCTGCTGAAAGATACATAGTCTAAAAAAGGACTTCTCAAAATTGTTGTTAAGTATATGTTTGTTTGATCAATATAAAGTTGTAAGTTGTAAGTTGTAAATTGTATATGTATGTATATGCATTTATATGCATGTATGTGTTTATGTATATTAAAAAAAAAAAATATTTATTTTATGGGATTAAAAAAAGAAAATATCAGCTCATCTTATTACGCCCTTCAGTTTTCGTATTACACTCTTCACGATCATTGTAAAACAATGTGTATAAATTGTGTAAAAATCAAGTGCACTACACAGTGAAATAAACAACGAACATATGTAAATGAAACCCGCAATAATATAAAAACAAACTTTGAAATATTATATCGTTGATAAAAAAAAAAAAAAAAAAAAAAAAAACCTAATAAAAATAATATTAAACAAATAGTAATGAACTACAAAGCATCATCATCTATGAAAAAAGTATAACTAAAAAAATTTTTTTTAAAAATTTTTTTGCTTATATATTTATGTGAATAAATGCGAAAAAAGCAATGTAGGCTTTTAAATATATGATAACTATCCCTTGTAAATATTTTGATCGCATGCATACATTTAAATATATATATATATATATATATAAGGCGTTTCTATATATATATATATATATATATCTATTTATCTATATATGCATGTACGTATGCATGCATGTATGTATGTATGCATGAGTTTATGCACGTTTAATACATACACTGATTCGTACATACATTTATAAGCATGCACACACACATACACACATATATGTATATATTTACATACATATATGTATATATATTTACATACATATCCACACATAAATACATATATATACATATATATATATATATATATATATATATATAGGAAATAATTACAATTTTGTTTAACTACATAGCTCTACATAGAAAAATTAATGGTGCATTAATGGTTGTTTCGGTTTTAAAGTTGTGCGCTTAAATTTCATTTTTAAATAATAACACAATTGCCAGTTTTGTATGATTATTATTACATTATTATTACATTTGTTATTATCATTATGATTATTATTATTATTATTATTATTATTATTATTATTATTATTATTTCGTTTTTTGTTTTAATTTATTATGTTTTTTTTTATCAAAACAAAACAAGTTTCGATTGATTATAAAGCATAAATGAAAAATGAAAAAAAGAAATCACTTTCTTAAGTAATTCGAATAAATAGCTAAAGAGAGAGAGAGAGAGAAAGAGAGTGCAACAAAGAGTGCAAAATGATTTTTAAGTGCAAAAGGTACCGGTGCGATTTGCTATATTATTTTATATAAATATATGTATTTTATTACATTTTTAAAAATAATTTTAATGAAAACATTTTATGAACACTTTTTGTCAAAGGTTTATTATTTCAACGATTGCATTTTTATACGGCATTGCATATTTTATTATTTATATATTTTCATATGAAACATTGAAAATTCTACTCATTTTTCATTTACATATATTCCGATCATATCTGGTCAATGCATTGTCCATCTATTCTCAAAATTATGAAATTTTAATTAAATTTTGTTAAATACATTTCTGATTCAAATTCCTTCTCGCTTATAAAGACTGAGAATATTAAGAAACTCGTAACAACTCTCATGCAATTGTCATCAAACCTGAAAATATATTTTCATCAATAGCTTATCTGATTTAAATCATATCGGGCTTGTTCGCTGGTTTTCGAAATTTATAAAATCACTTTAGACATTTGTTTTTATTATTGGGAGATTCGGAAAGCAATTTCGTTTTTGTTCTGACCAAAACGAAAGTCGCTTATATAAATTTTCAGTGATCTCACGAGTTTTCATTCGGCAGTTTGCCTTTAGTTTGTTTTCAGCAGCTCCTACTGGCCTTCCAGAACTTGCAAACTAACTTTGGCATAGTCGTTCTGTCCATTCGTCGCCTCTGTACGCATCAAATAATATTTTTCTTCCTTGAACGTCATTTTTACCTTTTCACTAATAATAGAAGTAAAGCAAGCCGAAAATGCTGCTTGCAACTTTCCATAGTTGATAACGCAGCAAATGAAACAGAATTTTTCCCACACAAGCACTACGACGTCAGCTATCAAATGTATGAAGATCGTGAGCCTTAAATGTGAACTTGACTGCGAATAAATGCAATTAAATCCCCTGTTGAGAGCAAATGGAATTGCTTTCCGACCAACCTAATACTTTTGTAATGATATTGATGATATTATTGCTCATGCTGTAATCTATTTCTCACCTTTTTACAAATACAATTCGAATCCTAGAGCATACCTAAATATATTCCCCGTACAATTTCTTAGAAAATATATAAGATATAAAGGTAACCGATATTTATGAAGAAACATAAACGGAAAAGCACTTAACCTAAAATAAAACATTAGAATTGTAAGCCAAATTGTAGTGGTAGGTGTAGAAATAAGTTCTCTGTTTTATGAAACGTATCTAATGCATTCATTGCTTCTGCCATTTTGGTGTACACATAGCTTAGGAATCGATGTTTGTACGATATAAGTTTAAATTGCTTACAAGTTGTCGTTTACTGTGCATCAAAGTGTATGGAAATGGATGTTAACAAGCGGCATATACGGCACTGCATGTTATTCTGTTGGAGACTGGGGAAAGAAACGCACCTAAAGCAACGGAAATAAATTAAGTTAGCTTAGGGTGAAAATTCAATAAGCTTTGAAACAAGTAAAAATTAGTTTATGGCATTTCCTGCAAATAATTTCAGTTTTAAGGATGATGAACGGTCTGAAGGTTCACTTGAAGCTCCATTTTTGCAGCTAGGAAAATATTTGCAACAGACATTACACAGACAGACAGACGGACACTATTAAATCAATTCAGGATTTGATGCTGATCAAAGGTACATATTCCTTTTTGGGGTGTGGGTGTTGCAAACGTTCGCGTCCCCATATAATGAGTATAAAATGTGTTCAAAACTCTTGAACGCTCAAGTCATTGTATCTTAGTGATAATCTTACAAATATTGAGCAAAAATTTTCATTGTCAAGATAATTAATTAACTTGCCGGCGCTTTAGAAACTTCAATTTTGAAGATACGACCAGTTTTGTCGGTCGACTTAAGTTTGATAAACTCTATGAAATTTCCAAAGAAATTGATAAAGACTGGCTATACATTAATCAAAAAAAAAAAACAGTTTTATAACATTTGTGTTAGGTTAGATACTCGAGGCGACATGCCCTAGAGGTCGGATGAATTGAAAGCACAAAATTTATTAGGATTGAATTGAGAAGAAATGAGATCGAATTTTCTTGGGCAATCAGATATGGCAACAATAAGCGAAAAGAATTGTGGTCTAAGAAGGATAAAGAACGATTTAACGTCACGTAAGTTTGTGTGTTGCATCTGGTGAGATTATTAAGAAGTATGGGAGCAAAGACACACACATAAGGCGTTTAGAATTTAGAATCAATAGTAGTGGTGGCGTCTTGAGAGAGCTTGGATGGAAAGCTTTGATTCGTCCACCGCATAATACGAACCTTGCTCCACCTGACTAATATTTGTTTCACATTCTCCAAAGACTCACTAAATGATGTAAAGCTCAATTCACAAGAGGCCAAAAATTTCGCAAGTTTAACCGTGTTGCCCTCCATAATGGTCTTCGAAGAGCAATTGCAAAAGTTTACTTATCAGAATTGTGTGTGTTTATTTGTTCTAACAAGTCCACGTAAAATGTAAGCAAAGTGTATTGGAATTATGATGAAAAAGAAAAAAAGTAAATAAATAAAAACAAATCTCCACAAACTTTTTCTCTGATCGGTAACAATTATTCGCACACAACTTTCAATTTTGTTCTGCGAATAAATCTAGTTAGTGTATCCTGCATCCTGGGTAGTTTTCGGTTGTTTCGATTGTTTAGCGGTCACTTTGCCACAATTTGCAAGTAATCTTTGTAAGTATCATTCCATTTCCAGGAAATTTTAAGTTAGTAATTACACCTTTTATTGAAATTTTCACCTTTTGAAAAGTTTTCTAGCTACTGTATGTGTGCTTGAGCGGATGCGGTGGCTTTTAAGATGATTCAGAGCAATTTTTTTTCTTTCTTTTTTTTTTTTTGGAATGGCTGTGAATAGTTTCAGGAATCAATTTTGAATTCTGAATCTGCGATATTTAGAAAGCTAATGGATGCAGAAACAAGGCTGGCATCCGGCTAATAGTATACATAAATCAAATCTATGTATATTTCATAGGGATTTTAATTCATATAATTAAAGATGGCAGACGAATAAATTTTATATATAGCCACGACGACTAGGCGACAATGAATGATTGCTTCTCGAGGCCGAGACATATGAGCTTAGAATCGACGACATAAGAAGAAAAACGATTACATTGCAAAGTTATTGCACGTCTTACCCAAAGATCTTTTTGAAACCGAACCGCGGAAATAATTAACTGTTTCAGTTTGATAGAACACAGCACACCTGCTCCAAGCTATGCTGCAGGCGTGTTTTTATTCTTCGCAAGCGAAACTGCGCCATTACGATTATATTTAATTTGACACATGAAAATTCATTCTTACATAATGTTATCTTTGAATTATGTGTGAAACGTTAGCTTTAATTTTGAGTCCATTCTTATCGTTATATACATTTTAATAATAATAATAATAATAATAATAATAATAATAATAATAATAGTAATGATAATAATAAAAATAAAAAAACCAAATAAATATTGGAAAAAGAAAAAAAAAAACATTTTATTACTAAGATTATTTATGGGCTTCTGACACGTATCGTAGTGGTAAAAATGTTTGCACAACATTCAGCTATTTAATATTTATTTTTAACACAAAAATAAAAAGAGCAAAAAAAAAAAAAAAAAGAAAAGTTTACAAATTACGCACAGAGATACGAACGCAAATGTAAAGTACCTGTTAACAAATTTTCTTTCTACTTTTAGTTTGGAAAATTTTAACAAAAATTCAATTAACATGTACACAATGCAAACAGCAAAACATAGACAAACATAAACATCCATCCAGAGAGAGTACCACCCGTCAACACCCCATTCATGACCATCAGCACCGCCACCCCATCTCATCTCATCAGCATCGTCATCGTCATCATCATCATCATCATCATCATCATCTGTATAGTTAGTCTGGTCGTGCCACATGCATTATTCAACAACACAATGGCTCATTTTGCTGTTACTATAACTGTTTATGAGAGACTAGGCCACAAAATAAAACTTCCGTTGGAATGTTGAACGAAATGTACGTGCCATATTGGTAAGCCGTTCGGCACGCACACATACTTAGTAGCAACTCTTAAAATTAAACATACATTTGCATTTATCGTAAATTTCATATACACGCATGTACGTACGTACGTACGTTATACCCTACATGCTGTATTGTTTGCCAATTGCCAACTGCAATTGCAACAACAAAAGGCAAATGAACATTGAACATAATTGTCGCATTGTATGTTTACAATTCGAAAACATATTCAAATATTCATGCGTATGTGTGTTTACATATGCAGACATATGAAAACACATGTTATAGCGTTGGTTAGTTGGTTGGTTTGTTGCTTGGTTGGTTGGTTGGTTGGTTGGTTGGTTGGTTTCATCAATAGCACTGTCACTATCATGGTCTATATATCGAATAGAGTAACTCCTTTCACATTCTGACTTAAGCAAACTAAAATCGTTTGCAAAACTTGGATACAAATGTCAAGTAGTTTACAAATTTTTTTGTATATGTCCGTCCATCTGGAGCAGACGTTTGCAAAGTTATCGAAATTGGCCGATGGGCATATATGTATAAAATGATAAAGGCGAGAATGAGAAGAGTCTATATCGAAATGCTTACAGTTCCAAACTATATTGTCTCCTATTGTAGGGTAGTTAATAATATTATCACTATACCAAAATTTCACATTGGTCGCAAATATATATCGAATTAAGTAAATGTTAAAGTAATCCCGATCATTCAGGTTCATTAAAAGACTTATGGGCGCTCCTAGTACCTAAAATTTAATCGACTTGCCGTTGTTCGTCGCAAGGGTTCAGTATCTAAATTTCGATGCGATATAAGTATATTCCTATTATTATTATTATTATTATTATTATTATTATTTTACATATTTCTCTCTACTTTAGTGGATGGAACACTCCTCGCTCTTATCTAAGTTTTACTGTGCATGTGTATGACTGTGTATACCCTTCTATATCAAATACAATGAATGACCTAAATGTACGCAAAAATAAACATGATTTTAAGTTCCTCAACCTTTAATGCTATACGGCATATGCACACTTTCTGTTGCTCCATAATTTTCTAATGATCTTTGAATAGAAAATAAATGTTTTCTTTATTATCATCATATATGCATACGAGTACTGGGTATAGCATGTTGTACATATGGTTATATATGTATATATATATATATATATATATATATATGTGTGCATTTGTGAATGAATTGTGCACGTATACGTGTATACATATTCCCACATCCGGTTGCACCGACGCATAAAAGTAAGTATGTGTTTATCTTAACAAGATTGTTTTAGTCGTCGTTATACCAAATATGAGTATGAGATTTTCTTTCTATTTATTTAATTATGCTGAATGTTCGAAATATTCTACTTTGCAATAATTAAACTTTATAACACATTATTATAAACTAATATATACATATATATATATATATAAAATTTATTTTTTACAATATTTATTTATTTGTTAAATAAATATTGCATGTTAATTTATTGCTATCTGTTGATAAGTTTAATTTAATATGCTAATGCCTTACACTAAAATCAAGAAAGTGCTTGAGATTGCTAAAGCTTTCTATGAAAATTTTATATTGCCTACATTTAGGAGACTACTTTAATGTTGTTTTCTACAGCATTAGATGTGCAGAAAAAACAAATTTATTTAAGCAAAATAAAAATAAAAATAAAGTAATTTTCTTACTTACATTCAGCTTTGCCGGATTCTATATTCCCATGCCCTCATTTCTAAAAAACGTAAAAAAAAAAAAAACGAAAAACAAGAAACTAACCTTCTATACCTGATGGGGCTGATTATATTCATTTTTGCAGAACATGTCTAACTGTTTTTTTACACGGTAGACGAGTTTTTTAAGAAACCGTGCAAAACAAATAATGTAAAAACAATGCATGCATCTGCACGCATCTGGTAAATTTGGGGATATATTCCACAACTTTAAAAGACCGTTGAAGATAAAAAAATCCCTAAATATTTTCCCAAATGAGCGCGCAAAAAAAGTGATATTATCAGTAGATATGTCAGATATGTATAGCACGACTGCCGGATTTGATTCATATGCATAATTTCGTTCGTTATTAACGGCCTCTGTTGGTTATTTCTTCGATTTTTTAGTTTGAACATCCCATGAAAACCCACAGTCGAGAGTCTTAGTTGCTAATGATGATTCCATTTGTAGTTCCAGAATTTATTTCTTTATTTCTAAATACATTATAGTAATAATTGTATTTATTGCGCCCTGCGAACACAAGTAACTGCGGTGTTCAACTTGAGGAAAAAGTGATCATACGTTCGGGAATTGTTCGGTAGTAAATTAACTCAATAGCACATGAGTGCGCATAAACCGATCAACTTCTGATCACGGTATTTCTCCAATTGCATTTTGTTGCTTTTCTAAGACATCGTCGAAATTTTAATTAAAAAAAACTATTTTTATCATTCATGCTAGGATCATGGCAATGTTTACCACAGATATTACATAGACAGACAGACATGCTTAATGTGATGGAGAATTTGATATTAAGATCAAGAATAAATATATGTTATGGAGACTTTGAAGCTTCCTTCTAGGTGCTGTAAAGTGAATACCTTCGCTTTTTTCGGTGGGTATAAAAAGTTTATATTTTCGATTTTTTTTTTTTTTTCTCTAAATGATCAAAATCGCTCAATAGATAATAGTGAGGAGTGAGGGGAGGGGAACAGATATATAGGAGATTTGAGCCCGTGAACATTGACTTGACAGTCGCGATCCTTATCTGTCCAGCTACTCATACGAAGATTGACCCATTTTGACCTGCCCATTACTTATAACTCTAAAATTAAAGACATGCTTTTACTTTCATTTCAGACGTTAGTCGCGCTAAAGTCAACAAATAGTAGGGGGGAAAATTCGACTGCGAATACATACCGTATTGTGGGAAGCAAACTGAGCAGTATTTGTGACGATCTCGGGGATGCGTAGAATTAAGTCAGTGGGAACGGCAAAAATTTACAATCAGTTTTGGGATATTTCTGAAGCGTTCATTGCTTCTCCGTGTACTAAGTGATAATGAATACTCAAGTCCCGTTCGCATGAGTTTGAAAAAAAAAAAAATTGAACTGCCATTTTTTGTTGCTTGCTTTCTCAAAACTTAATAGCAAACCGTTTTCGCTTCCCATTAATGTAACGCATTATACGAGTCTTAATAAATCTTCACTTTGTTGTCAGAGAAGTACAATATCCTTTGATACGTTTCTGTTGGGATATTGCTGGAATTACTGGCAAAACGCTTTCGGCTTCGAGAGTTAATTGATTCTAGATCAAATATTTGGCTTATTTCACTTGAAAATCTAAAGAAATCGAAGTTTTTTTTTTTTAACATAGTCAAAGTGAAGCTAGCTGTTGATCTAGGTAAGTGATTATTTAGAACAAAAGAGAAATTTGACTTAAAATGATGAAATCAAAATATATGTTGATTTTTTTAATTTTTTTTTTTTTTTTTTTTATTATAAATAAGTACATCTATGAATTGCAGACAATTGAAATGTTAAATAAGTGTATAGTTATTAATAATAATAAAAATAATTATAATAATAATAATAATAGTAAGAATAATAATATCGCGAATTAATAATTTATTGTTTTGTTTCTTTTAAAATTAATGTTCAATATTTTATTGACATTTTATTATGATTATTATATATGAAAATTGTTTGCATTTGAAGCCCATAAATATCCTGTAAACCAAACATAATAACACGTTTCATATTGAAACACAATAGGGAAAAACTGAAGCAAAACAAATACGGCATAATTAATAATTATTATAAAAATAAAGATTTTTTTTTATTTTTTTTTTATTATTATTATTATTATTAAATACGTATATAAATGAATAGCCCACAACTAAATGAACAATTTTATAAAATTTTGTTTAATTAAATAATAAACAAAAAAAGAATAAACACACATACTGCCATCTCTCGCACATGGGCGCACGGGCACACACATGAACAAACAAAAGTTAATAATAATTTGTTGATAAAGGGAATTTATTGGCTGTTCAATATTTACACGCTTTTGTAATTATTTGTGGATCGATTAAAAATACTTTAATTAATTTAAAAGAATTTCATTTGTATTTTTTTGTTTTTTTTTTTTTTTTTTTGCTCATTATCACACAACCAACTGGGCTGTTAGTAATAGAGGAGAGCAAACATTACAAAAAAAAAAGGTACGAATAATTTTTATACTCAATGCCGCAAGGTGAAAGTGTAAAGCGGTTGCTTTGCAATACACATATTCTTCATTTAGATGAGATTACAAATCGATTGACTTAAGTCCCACCTCCCAAATCGTGGCATCATAAATTGTAAAAGACATGTTAGTTTCATTTATTTATCTGCAGCCCCTGAAGCAAATCCCACGGCAACCTTATATTCTTTTTTAAAATACGACCAGTGATTAAGGGCATATCAGTTATGCGTGTAAAACACAGTGATGGCCAGAAAGAAGTGCGGAAAGATGTAGAGATAGCGAGTAGTGGTCGTAGCAGTAAGCAGCGCTCGCTATAGTTACAATCAACTGTACTCTGCCCGCGTAGACTGACATCGTATTCCCGATTCTTACCTACCTCTCGGCTACTCATCCGAATTGGGAAAAGTCTTTCCTGCATTTTCCGATGATTTTGATTCGCATCAAAATCATGGAAAGTACAAATCGTTTATATTTTCGTGAAAGAACGCGTAGGCGCAATCGAATGTTTGACTTGAACACATTAAGGCTCACACACAATAGGCTCAGTCTCTCATCTTAGGATAGAGGTATGCATGTATAACATGTTTTAGTTATGGCAACTAGGAGCTCAATGCATCCTAGAATACTTCCGGTCAGTAAGAGTTTTTCAAACATTCTTTTTTAAAATCCATAAATTAACGCTCAGAATAGGCGATCTCGGGAAATTATTGGAAAAACCACTGGCCCTCGAAAACAAAAAATTAGCATATTTTTATTAGTAATAATCAATAACTTATCACCCAGCATGGATCAAGTATGCGAAACAAAAATGTACTAGAACCGTTGCAATCTTGTCTCTCAGTTTAAAGTTACCCGCTTAGCATAAATGCGAAATTTTTAAATATAAAAATGTACTAAAAAGTATTGAGCCTAGCACTAAGATTAGCGTCTATTTGTTCTGATTCTTAAGGCGCTATAATGAGAAGTCCATCCGGGCACTTCAAAAGTGCAACGAAGATTTATTCAAAATTCGTCTGCCAGACGAACATAACTTTTTTTTGCATTAATCATTTTTATCGCCGTAGGTGTACTCCGTTCGACGTATTTTTATAGGAAACAAACTTCTTTTAATAAATTTGTTATTTACTTTAAATTTTTTAATTATCATTTCTTTCACAATGCAAAACTAGTGCAATTTTGATGCATTTTGGTGCAAGATTTTTTTTTTTTTTTTTTAAAAGAAGAAGAGATTTTTTAATTTTTTTTTTAAAAAATGTTGTTTAGGTTTTTTTTTTTTTTTTTTTTTTTTTTTTGGTGCAAAGAGGTGCTTTAGAGAAAACTTAGAAAATTTCTTTTAGTTATATTCAAAATTAATTAGAAAAAAAAAAAAAAAAAAATTAGAAATAAAAATAAAATTAAACAAAAAAAATAAGGGAAAAATATATTGATTAGAAGGAAAAATCTGAACGCATTTTAAAACCGATACATACCCGAGCTGGTGTCGAATCGCCACTCACCCTATGACCACCCAAATTATTAACGACACATGTAAAAGTGGCATCACGCCCTTGTGCCACAGTGACATTTTCCAATGGTATAACAAAATCCGGTTCGAATGCACTGACTGCGGTGACCGATATAGTAGAAGACGATGCAAGACCGGTAGCGGCGGCAGCAGCAGATGCGTAGTAAGTGGAGGAGGAGTAGAGTTTGTTGGAAATGCAAAAATCTTCATACATTCAATTCAATTCAATTGATGATGTAGTTTAAATAGAGAAAGGTTTTATAAAACACAAAATCATTAAACTGATGAAGCACAAGTAAAACTTAAATATTGTTTTTTTTTTTTCGTTCTAAATTGTTGTTCTGTATAATGTTGACTGCTGTTGTGGTTGTTATTATTGTGGTAGTTGCATAAAACCAAATCGAGCAACATAAAGCGAAATTGATAATTTCATATATATATACATATACATATACATATATACATATATACATATATACATATACATATACATGCATACATATACATATATACATATATATATATGTACATTCACACATACACACATCCGCGCATAGATATAGGTATACATATATGTATTCATATACATATATGCCTACAAACATAGGCAAACACACGCAGTCATAAACGCACCCATACAAAGTTATATATGATTTTATATATATATATATATATATTAATATATATATATATATATATATATATATGATGTGAAATACTTACCTATACAATTGCATAATAAAAATATTACAAACAGATGCCATCGTATAATGTTGTATTGCTGGCTCTTTAAATGCAAACACAATTTTATCATATATTGTAGACAACAGGGGCAATAACTTCGATTTATCATCTTGTTAACCAATTCAAGAGCATTTCTTAATTTTGACAAGTTGTAACAGTTGTAAGCAGATTATTTCAACAAGACTCGATCAGAAAACCTATAAATGAAACGTAAGAAGTATAAAGAAAAACATATTAAATTTTATGACATTTTCTTTTATAGCCATTTAGCTTTAATTGTTATTTGTGAAAATTATCCAAATGCATTTCGTTTCCCATTATACGATATCCGATTTAACAGCAAGTTAAGCGAAATGTAAGAAACAATTATTTGTCTGTTAGGCTTTGGTCGAATCTTCTAGATCCTAGTTTTAATTTGAAAAAAAAAAAAAATGAAAACTATTTTTATTCTTAAATTCTCTCTAGTACACTAAGATTGTGCGATCAGGCTAACGAGAATGATTCTTTAGTGCCCACTATTACAAGAGAAATGACGTACCTTTCCTTGTTGAAACTTCAATCGCTGCGCTTGTTGAGTTAGAGCGACTTATTGAAATCAATGGAAGCTTGATTGTCGAACCCTTTGGCATTAATTGAAACATCTAAAGCCTGACGTTAATCATTTACCCCGACTTTAGTATAGATATGTTAATTACTCTTAAATCACTCTTGAGGAGAGAGCACTACAGCCAATGTCTAAATGCTATGATTTTGCCAGGATCTTGTCAGCAAACGTAAACAGGTTCGCTGAACGAAGTCAACCTCTTAGTGGCATAGCCTTGAGGTTTGACACCTAAATTCGCCCTGATAGACAGGAATTTTTGTATTTTTTTTATTCTTCGTGGCCTTTACGCTTTTTGATGACTATCTGTACTTCAGAACTGTCATCTGCGTAACTGTGTCCCTTTTTAACTGACTAATATTCTTAAAGCTTAAGAGTGCCTGCATTCTGAGCTTAAATGAAAGGGCGTATCCCACGGGAGCACTTGATTGTTCTCGACCTATTCTCTAACCAAGTTAATGTAACTTTCCCTAGAGAGTATTTAGTAAAAAAAGAAAAAAAAAAAAAAACGGGAGAAGTTTTAATTGTATTTATTGTTGTTACCACAAAACTGTTGTTAAAATAACAATAAATAGAGACATGTACAAGAATACCGTTCACATTTCACAAGACAAAGTTTGAAATCTAACTTAAAAACTTGTAGAACAGTGTGCAGGCAGGTGTTTACTATTATAATTCATGTAGACACATAAATGTATATGCATGTATATATATATATATATATATACATCTATATAGATATATATTATATGTATGACTATAGAGGAATGTAAACTTTACTGTGTCTATAGTTTGTTAAATGTTTATAAGCATGTAATGCAGACAAAGGCTTAACAAAACAAGCAAAATGTAGCTACGGAGGTGACCAGGTATGCGAATTACTACGATGAAAATGAAGCTATCTAAAGAGCTGCGGAAAGGCGAACAATGAGAAGAACATAGACAGAGATCTACCATAAAAGCTGTCAATTGTTAAACCTATCCTTGATATAAAACTGTTTGTGAAAAATCAATCATATAGTGTAGCATACAGTAGTCGATTATCAGTAGTAGTGTAGCAGCTAAATACCAAAATGTTTTTACATGTTCGTAGTCGCATAAGCCGCATAGTCGCGTACATAGGAGTTGCGATTGCCAAATCGGTGTCCGCGGGTTTCAATCCCAGCACAGTCATACCTATACTGAGTGCTTAGTCGGTGGAGGTGCAACACTTTCCGATTAAATGCATAGCCACTAGTCTGCGGCCATTTCGCACTATTGCTTTCCCTTTCGGCACATATTTCTAAGAGTATAGAGAACATTCTCTCATATTACAAAAAAGAGTAAAAAAAAAAAAAAAGCTTCATATTTACGGAGACAGGTACAGTTGGTGCAAAAAACTGGCAAAATTGACTTGTAAGGGTTATCGCTACTATCATCAGATCATTTGCAAGCTTTGCAATGTGATAAGCAGGTGATATCACCAGCAATAAAAACATACCGCCTGCTATACCTCCAGAGTCTTTTCCTTACCTTTAACAAACTTACCTTGATTTATGTTTACCTTCTCTTAAATACTTAACTAAGACTAAAGCAACTTAATTTTTTGAAGTTATTAACGGCGAATACGCCTTAGCTATCTAAAAAAAAGAAAACAAAATAAAAAAATGTATGTATATCAAGTATTTTCTCTACAGCTTTTCATATGCTGCCGCTGGTATCATTTTTAGTGATTTTTGACGAAAATCACTACACTGTGGTATCCGGAAAGTTTGCAAGGCAAACGTTAAAGTTACCAAAAATGACTGTCTTTGGCTTATATTTCTTGCCAAAGGTTTTGGACGTTGCACTAAAGTGAACGAAAAACCTTCGCAACATACATAAGGCGTATATTTTGAAAGTGACTTAAGCGTATGTTTTCAAAGTTTTGCTGCTTACCATATACACAGGGTTTTTCAATAGGAGGTGTCATTTTGAAATCTTAATATACAACTATCATCGCGATGACATTTGAAGCGAAAAGTACATACTAAGAGATTTTCAGATTCGTTGGCTGCACATTCATTGATTGGATACTGAACGACACGATGATGGCTTGAAAGGCTAAAATGAAACTTAGCGGGGAGTATCATTATACACTATGCCACATATGTGATACAACGGTTACATTAAGCTCGTGCGGACTTGAGTTAGCCTTACCTTTTTTAATACTGACCGATACCGAGATGGTCTGTTCGTCTGTCCATCTAGTATTATTGTATTCAACTTATTGGTCGCAATTTTTGAAATGTTTTGATCAAATCTGGTACATCAACATGTTTCGGCCCAAGGACGAACACTATTCGAAATAATTCCGGCCAGACTAATTTTTCGGACGACTTTTTCGATCACTTTTTCGACCATTTCTCATAAAACGCGTTATTTTGAAAAGTCGTTAATTTAGTAATTGCTATAAGCGAAGTGGCATAGGGTATTCAAGGTTAACCACTATAGCGTTTTTATTTGTTTCCACCTGTTTAAATACATAAGCAAACAAATTGGTCTCTTCTGTGATTGCAAAAACCTAAACGGAATAGTGAAACAACCTCTGCCGCTATAACGCGGGATAATTGTAGTTTGGTCTGGCGGTCGTAGTGCTTCAAATATTCCGCTAGTTGATGACATATATTTTCAGCAACACGGCGCCACAGTTCGTGAAACAATTGCTCTGCTGGGTATTTGTTTGAAAGTCTTATCTTCTGTTGAAATGTGGTTCGCTGGGTATAATTGCTATTAACATAGAAAGATAACTTGGCAGCAAATCCTTCCTCGGAATGGAAAGTCTACATAGAGAAACATCGAATAGCTGCACTATTTCGCAAAACGACCTATGTGGGGCAACAGAGTTTTCACATCTGCAAATGGTCCCGTGCAAGGAGTTTCCCGATGGATGTGGCTGCTCCAAAATCGCGAGAGCATTAAATATGGAGGTGTTAGACAAGCTTCACCTCGTCGAATGGATACATTTTGGCTCACATATATTCTCTCAAATCCTACATGCCAAGAATAGTAGGATCCAAATTATCCGACTATTGTTTAAATTTGCTCCCCAAAGCAATCAGGTTTCGTCTTGTTAAGCAACATAAGCAACTGTAGACATATACGTATACGTACATATTGCTTATGTTGTTTTGATGATGAAATGCCAATAGGCAGCTCAGTCGCAAAAATGAATATCTAGTTATACGGCAAAATAGGATTTCTGCGAAATGCTGAAATGTAATATGCTGCTTATTACCAAACAACTGGAAATCCTTTATTGCATTAAATCTCACTATTACATCGCCTAACCCTTAAATGTATACTGGCGTAGATCAGTGCCTTATATTTACAACCTCATATATCTCTATATAAAAACCCTTGAGTACTAGTTTTTTTTTTTTTTAAATTTTGATTTCCAAATGCAACCAGAATGAAATAGAATCAATAAAGTTCACCTAGTCCCGAAGTTTTTTCGTAAGGCATTTTCAGCGACGGTGTGGAAAGGCAACAAGGTTGTTACTTTGTTGTCTACTTATATCAGCTCGCAACCCGTAGAGAATATCTGTCGAAATGATAGCGACTAAAGAGTGTAATACCCACATGGAAGAAGTGGACTTTATGGATAGCTACTTAGGTCAAAAGTCGCAAATGCTACCAAAGTCTATTCTATCATGTATTGGACCTTGTCGTAATAAAACTATTGATACTTATGAAAAAGATCCATCCATTGCAAAGGGGCATTCCAAGTAACTATCAAATCTTGGTCAGCTCGGCAATGATTTGGTTGATGGTCTTTCCAATATGGAATCTCATATAAACGGCAACAAAAGAGGGCGGCTTAGCAATGGCTCCTTAGACCAACGTTTACAGGTGAGAAAACGTAGAGAGTCATTTCATGCTTTGCCATTTATGGATATACAACAAGACGACATTGGTCACTGGCCTATGTTTTCAAACAGATTGTAGTATAAAATTCCACTATCTAAGGTGATAATAGAGCGAATGCAATGTTCCCTTATGTTTAAACACTAAAAATAATTGTTTCATTGATTTTCAATAATTTGTTACCTAATGAGTGAACATTATTTAAATTTCAAGTATTATGTTATTGTAGTATTGTGCGGTAGAATTGTGGAGCTCACGGAGGGAATGTTCATGACGATGTAAAAACACTTTAATATTTTATTTTGGAAAATTAAAAAGAAAAAAAAAATTTTTATTAGGTTTTTTCTCTTGTGTTTTCCCCGTTAACTACACGAATTTCCCCATTGATTTCAAATTTTATTTATTAAATTTAAAAATTCATGCATTTAAGATTTAAAGATTTTCAAGAGAAAAATTCTGGCTAAGGGATAATATTTCCTTACATGCTTTACATCTTTTTTTTTTTTTTTTGTTTTTTGTTTTGGTTAAGTCTAACGAGTACACTGAGAGCAATAAGAGAAAATTCCATCGAATTGGTCACTTAAAGTAGAGTTTTAAAAACCTGTAACATTTAATATCAATGTGTTTCTCTCTTTTCCTGACCAAAGCCAGCTAACCTTTAACAAAATGAAACTTTGTCTAAGTAAACAGAATCAAAATACGCAAATAGTAATGGACAGAGGCATATATAATGCATACCTACCATAATGCATTCACAACTGCACGATGAGTATGTATAAAAAAAAAAAGAGTACAACATAATCACTAACATAGCATAGAAACAAATACATAACTACTACTGTTCTTTAAGCACAAGAGAATTGAAAGCAAATGAGTAATCTGTACAGAAGTGTGTAGAAATGTTTGCATATGCATGGGTATGTTTCTGCGTGTTTGTGTGTTGTGTGTTCTGTGCATGAATGTGAGTGTTTATTAGTGTAAAGTAATGAAACACAATACTTTGGTATTACACCAGCATGACCCTTAATGTCATGGTTATGTTTAAATGTGGTCAAATTAAGCTTAAGCTGCATTTACAGCGCAAAACACGGCCACAGAAACTTTCTGATAGAATCAGCAGCCCTTACAGTCGCCCTCGTGGTAATAATAACAGTTACAACAACAACAACAACAACAACAACAACAACAGCGGAAAAATGTGTATAATAAATGAATATAAATGAAAAAAAAAAAAAAATAAAAGCTTGCTTGTCGAGGTAAAATAAGATAAAATTTTCAAATATATATATAAATATTATTAGATAGTCTAAAAAGTATTAAGCGCTTGACTTAATACCCTAAATGTTAAATTACACGATTCGAATTAGAGGATTCGGGGCGATACTTTTTCGAAAAACTCCCATACGTATAATATTGGGGCGTAAGGACGGTTTTGTGCAGACAAAGAGAAAACAGTTAACAATTACGTCTGTTTAGTCTTTACAATGCACGACGAATTACAGTAAAAGTCAAAGCAAACGATTTGTCATGAGTAGCCGTGAAATTGCTAAGAAGCCAAACATCAAACGCCTTATCAATGCAATACATGTAAAGAAAGGTGGCATTAAAAACTCGTTTTTGGCCAACCCTTACTTGAATCGAAATATTTCTGTGATCGGACCACTGGCTGTTTAATTACTTATGTGATAAAAATAGGGATGCGAGATATTAAAGACTAGATGGAAAAAGCGCAGAAAACCCCGACAATCTTTCGCAATAACTCCGTTTGCGTACAAGCATGCTCGGGATTTAGTAAAACTAAAGGAACATTTCTCGCGCAGCAGAAGTATCCCTTTCCGCCAGCATCATACAAAAAATGTTTTTAGAATAAAAAAAAAAACGCTGCTTTCGTCAAATGGTTTGCGCCTATCACGATCATTCTACTTTTGACTTCGGTCATGAAAAACCGGAGAGCGTAAAATATATCAAAAAAAAAAAAAAATTTATGAGTATTTTATAAACGTATAGAAATTTGCAAAGGCTCGATACTTTCTTAGCGATCTACATATATATATATGTGTGCGTGTGTGTGTGAGTGTGTATGAGTAGGTACGTATCTATAGTAATAGTGATATGATATGTATATTTTTTAAACAACGTTAAACTTTTGTTATTGTTGTTGCAATAAAAGTAAAAAAAAGTTTTAATATTATCTTACACAGGTTTTTAAATTTCAATTTAAGTGCAAAGCATTTATCGTTTTACTTGCACATTTTTTCTCCCTTTTGTCTTTTTTTTGTTTTTTTTTTTTTTTTTTGAACATTTTTTCAACCGAACAATTTGTTAAAATTTACCTTTTGTTGTAGACCACTTAAAATTATATTAAAGTTAATTAAACTAAAATGTGCTGAAAATATATATTCTGAGATGCGTATATGTGTTTGTTTGCATGCGTTTTTTTCCTTTTTTTGTTTTTTGCACATTACAAATACCAACCAACCTGTATCTACGCATGCTTATAAAAGGCATAAGCGCACTCAAGCACATGAATAACACATTGAAGAGCTTTTAATATCGTTTATATATTTCATTAATTTTTATTTGAGTACAAATAAAATTCAACGTTCACATATCTGTCTGTCTATCTAAATGTCTGTCAGACTCATACTCTCTTCATATTATATTCATATGCGAATACTCGAGCTGTGTATGTTTCGCCTCGGCTGTAACATTTGTTGCATGCCACCCACCCACATGCAGCAAATTCATTCAACAAAGTTACGTTTGCTGCATGATGTATGCTATTTCTGTTGTTATTTGTTGTTGCTTTCATGCATTCTCCATTTCTTTCTTTCTCTATCTTTCCACACACACATCATTCAGTTTTAATCAAATACTTTAATGCTTTTAATAGTTTTACTCTCATCATACTTTTTCGCACAATGTTCTGCTTGCTTGCTTGCTTGCTTGCTTGCCTGCTTGCTTGCTTGCCTGCTATTGTACAAGTTGATTTAGTAAAGCAGTCTACATGCATATAAAATTGTTGTAATATACGCGCAGCAGCAGCAACAGCAGCAGCAGCAGCAGCAGCAGCAGCAAAAACAAAAACAAAGATCACTGCTACAAACACATGCAAGTATATATATATATGTGTATATCTATAAAATGAATATCCATGACAAGAGCTTATGCAAATAAGTACGATGATGACGTTGATTAAATGAATCTAAAGCCTGAATACCTATAAAAGGTTTAAGTTAATTTTTCACTTAAAATGTTTTAAATGAAAATAACCGTTATACACAGATGTGAAAACTAAAAAAAAAACATAGGCGAAGATGTTTATTGTACTTGCGCACATGTACTTCTATTGTATATTCAGATACCGTTAACGTATAACTTTTCGCAGATTACTGTTGTAGCAAAATAAAATAAAATTAAAAAAATTAAAATAAAAATTTCATTGAATCTTAAATTTTTGTCAATTTGATCGGAACTTATTTAAAAGTTTAACAAAATCTATTTTAAAGGAATGGAAACAAAGTATTGTTATCTATCTCGTATTAACATGGAAAGCTAACGTTTAGCTAATCTTATGGTCAACAGAGTGATTTACAAAATTCACAAAATATGCAGAATTCTTTAACGAATCAACCAACGATAGCCAAAAATTTAAATCTATGCATATGAAAGTCAGTGAAAACTGGTAATGTGGCAACGGTGACTTTAAACGAACATGGAACGATTAGTTCTGAGCGGTACACAATCATTTGTTTACCGGAAATCTTTGATGAAATAAGGAAAACAAATAAACGCCGTCGGATCAGTGTTCATTACGACAATTCGAGCTCTTACACATCCCTTCCAACAACTTGCTATTTCAACACCTGAAGAATGGAATTAATCGGTCATTCGTCGTACAGTTTTCACTTGGAACTTGTAGACTTGTTCTTATCGTTGAAATCAACCATTTTTTAATGACGACTTATTGATTTCTAATTATTATTAAACTAGAAATATAAACAGTGTCGCGCCTATAAGCATATATTTTTCCTAACATATTTCGCTCAATAATTAAAAAGTTATAATCGATATCTATCTGCATGAGCAGACGAGTAGCAACTTTCGCAGTAAATGCCCTCTGACTCAAAACTCAGTGCGTTAGAGTTTACTTGGATCACAGTTTTAGTAAGTGCTCAGTCGCTAAAGGCATAACATTTACCGATTAGATACATTCCGACAAGGTCGCGGCCACCGCCACCTCTTCATTTCTTCCTCTTTCCTCAATTCTCTCTAACCCACATCATGTTACGCGAATATGGTGCATGCCCTGAGCGATTGCTCAAATGAAACAACAAAAAGGAATGGAAAGCTTGATTGTGTTTCTAGCAATAAGTTGCAAGGAAGTGTTACTAACTGCGCCAGATACGTATACAATAAACGGAAATATGATAAAATATCTCAGTTTTCGTTTAAGATTTTGAATTCTGACCTCTCAACGTATCTTACCATCAAACATGTAGTCTTCCTTCACAAGCTTAGCCGCGCTCGAAAACTGGGCTAACTATTTAAGAGAACACGCTTCGCTAAATCAGAACGAACGATGTATTTAATCCTGCCTGACCATAAGCATCTATCATCTTCAAGGCTATTTCTCGGCTCAGTGTTGCCGCTCAGTATTAGTCCGAGGGGTTTAAGGCGGCTGCAAGCGCCTTCTATAATTGGTAATTATGTGTACATCTATGTTTTGCTCCTATACTGTACAACACAATTATAGCATCTACAGTAGTATACTATTGTTCATAATTGTCCTGTAAGAGACTTTATAGTCTTATTGGCGCTTACGTTTTTTTTGTCTCTATGTCTCTAATGAATGAAAATGAAATTGATTCAAAGTCAATTAATGTTACGTAACGTTGCTATCCGTTTATAGATTATTTTCTTAATATCTAAGCGGTCTGTTATAGTTTTGAAAATTTAAATTTCATATATACCAAGAGTGGAATCGTTTTATACCTATCGACATCGAGTTGGCTCGATCGTTATTTGAATATATTATTCGACATCAGCTTTACGATCGAAAGATTTTTCATTCGGCAGTAAAAAATATACAGAGTTTATCGACAAATGTAAACTAACTCACTACTCATTACAGTACAGATAATGGATAGCTATCGTTTTTGCCAGATATTATCGAACATAAATTGGCGCTTGGTTTTGAAACGAACACAACCTGCCTATGAACTTTCAAGTACAATAAAAATGTTCATATTTGAAAAGCTTAGTCTTAAATTCTTAAGGACACTCTCATATGTGCTAAAAAGTAGGCAATAAGAGTACAATTAAGAGGAAAGACTAAAAGTAGGCAACATAATTTTCCAGTTGAAAATTTCATTATAAATAATTTATATCTGGAATAAGGCCACCGCACAACATGGACTATTTAATCAAATTAATTGCAGCTAATTTTAGCTGCATCTAACTCACGTCTTTGCTTATTGGAATTGAAATTATTGATAATTGTGTTGGCATTTTTAACGGGGAAAATTTCCAGGCATGTTCGGTTAATATAAAAAATTTCTTCACTTTTTCTTAAGTTTGCCCAAAGACAAAGTAGTTTTAAAACCAAATTAAAGACCATTTATGTATATAAACGATATTAAATATAACATATGTTGATATATAAAAGTATATCTCATATGCTGTGTCAATTCCTCTGAAAAACAACTTATAATGCAGATCGATTGACAAACGGTGATCGCAAATCGAATCAGAATGCTGCGTTATTATTAAGTCTGCTATTGCAGTCTGAGCAAAAATTACATACGCGTCAGTATTAATAAATTTTTTCCACTGCAATTGATTGACTCATAAAACGCATATAACGTGCTCAGCTTTTCCGAAATTTCGGGCATAGGTAACTTGAATATTGAAGCTTGTACGATATAGGTTTCGGTTGTTTACAAGCTAAACCTGAACAAATGGATGTCATTTACGTCAGTTTTTTTTTTTATATTTTTAACTGAATGAAAGTTTCGAGAGATTAAGTTGGCTTGGAGTGTAAAAAGAGTAAGATTTCAAACACCCTTAAAGTCCTTTATAAGACTTTCTGCCAGTCTCGAGGACAATGGACGTTTTATAGTTTTGCGGGAGATGTTGCATGAAGAAATTCAAAGTTCATTTGACAAAAGTCCAATAAGAACTCAAAAAGACTTTTCGAAACAATTGAAAATAAATTAACAAGAAATTTCAGTTCCAGTATAAGAAAGTGCAACACGACTACTTCTTGAACACTAAGTGAAGAAAAAAAACAATCGAAGATTTGACGGCTACTTACATATGTTAAATCACCATAAAAGTAAGGATTAGTTTCACCAAATTATTTTGAGCGACCAAAAATAAATCCTGTACAGCAATCCTAAGCATGGCTCTTCATCCCTTCTCACGTTGATATATACGGAATGAAAACCTATAAACAACGGAAACTTATAGCAGAGAAACACATACGTGTCCACGTTGTCTATATCCAAAATTTCGAAATCGTTTTATGCATGTCCTTGCGCATCTTGTAAAATAGAAAGCAATAGTTTTTTGGTTGGACTATACATTGTCGAGAAAAATATAATAAATTCGACAGTTGGAGCTTTACATGAAAAGGTAAAATCACCTAAATAAGGATTAAATGTTTCGTGTATCATACAAGATACCTCTAACTGTAAGAAAGTTTCCAATCAAACGTCAGAACGCTAGTCAATGGAAGGCGGAGATTTCAAGATAAACAGGATGAACGTTAGCAAGACATGGTTCTTGCAAGTTACTTGATCTCTACTCTAATTTTTAGTGATATTCTAACACGAAACATATGATGATGTACTCTAATAATGCGTATGTATGTCACAATTAAAAGAGCTACGACTTAATTGGAATTTGTTTAATTGGCAACATGACAAAGGCCTAACTGGTATGAGAATCGTGTTTACATATTTTGGATTTTGAATTCATTTCTTTTCCATGCCCGTGTGGGCAATTGTCCAAAAAAAAAAAAAAAAATAAAGGAATATTTTTAAACTGAACTTAAGAAAATCAATTAAGGGATAGCTTGCATCTAAAGCTAGCTCTGACGGTTTTATCTAATTCCTAAAGTGAGTTTGAGAATATCAGCTCGAGCATATTTAGAAACTAAGAAAGAGGCCTACATACGCGATGTTTATGATATCTGCGATACTTAATTGTGGTTGTTGTAAAGGTTAAAGTTAACGTGCTGTTGCGTTTCGGTAGTGAGTGAACAAAACTCCCTAAATGAAATTATCGTCGAATTTTGTTGTTGTTTGCATACAGGTTTCGGAAGGACGTATTAAAATTTTGTTGGCCCCCTTTTTTATGCAATAGGCTGGGCAGCATTGAAGTTCTTGCAATTATCCAGCGTTTGCTTTACAAATTATCTTCTTTTCTTTTCTTTGCTTTCGTTTTCTTAAAATCTTTGCAAAATAAGTTTGCTTCATATCATACATTCTTATGCATGTTTATCAGTTCGTAATGCTCTTAACTTTAAATAAACACTTTTCAATTTAAATTAAGCTCCTCAATACGATTGCAATCTTTTAACACGTTTTTGAACTTATTCAATAACTATTGCTTTCAAGTTCAGTAGCGACGCGAGCAAATTACAGCAATCTCTATAAAACGTGCTACGTGGCCATAGATACTTACACAAGAACATTTATATAGTAGATATTATGCGAGTAAGCCAACTAGTAGTATAGATATATATATATATATATATATATATTTTGTGTATATATATGTATATATATATATATATATTGGTACGGAGATAATAGGATATATATTGGATTGTAAGTAAATACACAATGACTTGACAAATCTGTTTATTTATATATCCTGCGAAAGTGTAAGTTGTTGAATGCACACCAACACGCAGATTGTGTGTGTGCCTGTATTATAGTTTGCAACGTGGAATAGTTAAGGAAGTGAAGAAAAAAAATTGAAAAAAAACCAAAAAAAACGTATAAATAGCAACAGAAACTACTTTAAAATGTTATGTTTGCCAAGCAACATTTATCACTCGATTTCGTTGTTACACTCTGACAGATTCGTGATGGCAGACCATCTAGTCGAGCAAAAGTTAAGAAAAGAGAAATGGAAGGAATTTACAATAGTTCTGCTGTTTAGCTTTAAGTCATAAAATGATACCAATCTCTTCTGAGAGTATAGAGTGCTTTTCTGAATACTTATACGAAATGTAAACACAGAGCAGCACAAATATACTTAAAAAAAAAAAAAAAAAAAAAAAAAAAAACAAAAAAACAAGAAAAGAAAAAGGTTCTCTCCAAGACTTTGTCAGTTAGCATTATACCGAGTATAGTACTTGTGGCTTTTTTTTTTTCTTCTAAGAAAAAAAAAAACAGTAAAACGTTATCAGATTTGTTAGTTGCATAGTATACATGTGTGAATGTTTTAGGGATGGTGGTGGATGGTAATGTCACGTTGCGTGCTGCTATTTATATTTGCACGTAATAAATTCCAAGACGCGTTCATTTTTGTTGAAGTCACTTTTTGCAGACTTATTTTATATATGAAAAAAATAAGAAAAGGAAGCAGAAGAAAAAAAAAAAAGAACAAAATTAACTGTGAAAACATTCTTCTCTATAAACGGTTAGAGTCAGCTACAGTTCAGGATTGTTGAGTTAAAGTTTGAAAATGTATTTTAAAGCTTTAAGGCGATAGAAAAGTTGCACGAGGGTTGCTCGATATGTATTAACAACCAATTCGTGTAATGGTTAAGCGGGCGATTTTTGTCGTAAAGTTTTTCGATATTCTTTATTCTGTTAGCACTACGTACGTCTTGTAATAGGTAATATGTAGTACCACTACGTTGAAAAATTTGATCGTTACAACCGCGTATTTAATTAGAGATCATTTTCGTGCAATAATTGTGAACCAGTTGTGACGAGAATCAAGTCGAAAGCAAGGCATAAATAAAATCATTCAGAGTCCGATAAGCTTACTTAGGTCATCCTTTCCTGTACTCGTGTAGATATTATTATTCCTGAATATCATTCAACACTCCATTTGTATTACATGGGGAGTACACGTAAAGGTAAACTTCTTGTAACATAAAATCTCTTACAAGCTTGATAAGATGAGCGTCGACAGTTTTCGTCTAAGATAAGACATGTACCGTACTTTTCTGTTCTTTACTTCTTATCCTTTTTCCCAGCCGTAATCATATAGCATTTGTTATTCAAAAGATCAGCCAGTTTTATATTAGAAAAAAAAAAAAACAAGGCGTTTAAAGAACTCTTTCGCTTGTGGTCTTAAGAGGCATTTCAATCCAATATTGGAAAAATAAAATTTACTTCCAAAAAAAGTTTAGAACAGAAAACCCTATTTTTGCTATTGGCTCTGCGTCTCGACAACACTTGCAATTATAGCAATGTTTAAAAAAAGTTGATTGGAGTCAATTGGTTGTTAGAGAAAATAGTTGAGAGCTTTGGTGGTAGTGCGTTTGAAACCATTTACAATACAAGCGATAAATAATGTCGTTTGTGTTTGTACCAGCAGGTCTAATAGTCTTCCGTCTTAAAGAGGGTGACTACATGGCTACATGATAGACTACATGGCTACATACATACACTAAAGAGATATGAACGTTTTCAGGGACACAATTTGCGCACTGAACACTGTAGCAGATCTGATCAATGGTCGAATCACATATATTATTTTGCTTTGACCAGCATTTGGATATGCTTGCATAGCATGGTCTCCGCCATCTCGATATCACAATAATTGGGTTGAGTCACTTCAAAAGCCATACTAACTTAGGGAGTTTGCCATGCGACCCTCTTGCCACACGAAAACAGACTACTATTAATAGCTTGGCATTCATATTAGGCCTTAACCTTTTAATAAAGCTTGTGAATAGCACTACACATTGGTCAGCCTGGCTAAACGATATGAACTTCAATTTGCATGTCCGTGCATTTTGTTGCTTTCGTTTCAGTAACTTGATCGATGCATATCAAATTTTTTAACTCGTTCTATGTAAACTATTTGACTGACTGTTACAATTCAATCTCGATATCGGAATCAATGAAAACCATAGAAACTTTGAAATACTCGGGCGTCACCGGTGTCATGCCTTAGCAATACAATAAACTACTTTAGGTGTCTATTGAAGTCAACTAATATATAGTTTAGGGCTATTGAAATAAGGACTTTGTCAAGCTTTGTCCAGTTAATGTTCGCTGAGTCTTCACTCGCACTGCGAAGTCTAGGATGTTTAAGCTTTCGGAATAGGGCGACGACGAACATACGCCTTTTAAACTTTTCTTTTCTGCCGTTTCCATCCATTAGTGATTTTCATTAAATAATTTTCGATAGACTTTAATTAATAAGCCTTCTCCGTATGTGATAATTAAATAATTCAATAATTAAATTTTATAAATTATTCGCATGAACAGCCAAGTAGGTATGAAGTAGGTATGAATCGTTCGCGTTTGCGAACTCAAATCTAAACTACGGTAAAGCCAACTTTCATGGTGCCTCTAGCGGTAAAGGCACAACAATTGTGAGCAGGAACTGGGCCCGCGCCTACTCCCTATCTCTTTCTGACCCTAACAGCATTGCACGAATAGGGGCCATCCCCTGAATAATTTGTCCGAATATTGTTTGGATAGATCGGCGATAGATATGTAAAATTATTGCTGAATTGAAAATCGAAAAGGTAAATAAATATCGCTTTCAAGGCCGGAGTTAAGAACACATACAATCGTTGAATACGGGTGTCAAAGTGGAGCATATTTACATTAGTATCTTGTGCGCTAAGAAAAATTTCCTAGTTTTTCTATTATTACATAATCTAAGATCCCTTTGTTCAATTCATTTAAAAGTCAATCATTTTCCTTAAAATATTATTAATTAAAAAAAAAATAAAAAATAAAAAAATACATTGAAACAACAAAAATAATTTCAAATAAAAATAAATAACAAACAAAATGAAAATTTGTTATCACTATACGAATTTCATGGATAGGCAAGCCCCAGCAAGCTGTCAAGGTAAGTCAGAGCTTTAGCTTTTCGCGCAGAGTACAGGAATCCGTCCCAACACATGTGACATAAGGGGCGTTAAAAGATTTCATCAAAATCGCTGCTAGCTTATCTGTCAGCTATTGTTAGCCAAAATTCTTATCAGAATTATTTAAAAAAAAAAAAGGAAAAACAATCTACGATGTCTTCTTAAGTGAATCGTTGCAAGCAAAACAAATTTCTTGGGCACTCAAGCGGTTCAATTGATTGCCCATCCACTTTATATATAGAAATCTAATTGGTTATATATAACTTTGAAAGTGAAGTAAAGGATGTGATTATTTGGTCAAATGTCTATGCTTTGCGTAGAACTGACTTATTATGGAAAAGCTTATACAGATATTGTTTTTTAATTCGAAGAAAGGAGAAAAGATTGGAAAAGTAAGCAAAAAACTTGCAAACACGAAACATTTGCTTATGTCAGTTAGTCGAAATGCATATTGAGCAACCCTCGTATTGCCCTTATACACTCTATTGCCTTAACACACTCGCTTCCCATCTCATTCACTCTATATCTCTCCGTCTCTTTCTCTATCATTTTGTTTGTCGTTCTTATCACAACATGTTGCATTTCATCTGTTACTTTATTGCCACTGTACATTTATTATGCTTCATAAGGGACTTGATGCTCTCTCCTGGTCGCACTTTTATTTACATAAAACTGAAGGCGTTAAAATGCATTCAGTTTATATTTACATTTACTTGTTACCGTTAACGGAGAAGACCTATTGGTATCTTTGTTGGCTTATATTGCTATTAATGCATTTACACCGTACTCGTCCAACTGTTGATGTCCTCTTTGGTTTGTTTAACTTAACAATGAGAACAAAAAAAAAAAAAGATGGAAAAGAAAAACAAGAAAATTATAAAAGATTTTTATAAAAAAATTCTTGATATACTTTGAAAAATTTTCGACTTCCTATCATCGTCTAATAGTCATAACATTATTGTGGGCTTAATGTTAAGTGCATTTCGTAGGAGCGAAAAAAGTAGCGAATAGTTGCTAACGTGACTGTTAAAGTAATTTAGGCAACGCTGCGCAAAATTTGCTTTCAAAATATAGACTTTGCTTACTTATAAAATTGCCATCACTAAGATCATTGAACGTAAATGGAAGTTTACTGGGCATACGGTGCGGTTGTAAGGCGATTTTTGCCT
>CCAG010001576.1:0-10706 GCA_001077435.1 Glossina morsitans morsitans
ACGAACAGACGGGCATGTTTAGATGCATTCCAAATTTGAAACTGGCCAAGAATTTATATACTTTGCGGGGTGTTTGAAGCTTGTTTCCGCGCCTTATGAAGGTGCTGCAAAAAAATTGAAATTATGACACATTATAAAATTATATAGGCGTGGCCGATTATTTCCATTTTTGTACAAGTGCTACACCATTACCCATAGAATACGCTTTCAAATTTTTGTAGAATAATGAGTAATGAACCAAAAATCAATTAGTTATTTCTTCTGAAAACCACAAGTGTTCTCAGTTTACGTGGTGCTGTGGGCCTGTCCTTCGAGCGCATGGGTGCAAGAACTTCTAATGTTGCTGCCAAATTCGAAGTCGCTAAGCTCATTTTCGCGGCCAAGAGAATGTTGACAAAAGGCATACACAGACGGACAAACGGACAAACGGACAAACGGACATGCTTAACTAGATTTAGAATTTCATGCTGATCAAGAATATATATACTTTATGAGATCTCTGGTGCTGCTTTCTGCGCGTTGCAAATGCTTTGACAAAATGAATATACGCCTTTTTCTTCAGACCCAGTCTCTCAATTCTTTATATTACACATTTTAGACATATAGTACATACAGGTATAGGGGAAATAGCTTGTATGATTTCGATAGGGATGTTAACAAAGTAACCACATTCTTTCAATCAATCGAGAGATTGTTGAAAGCATTCCGGGTTTTCAAGAACAAAGAAGGGGGAATAGAAAAATAAAGAAAGAAAAATATATTTATACGCATTCGAACGCGTGGTCTGCGAGAGCAACACGTGGGTGGATGTAAAAATGTCTATTTAATATCGGGAAGAACCAAATAACAAGAGCGGTTAAGAGAGGTTAAGAATTTTCGAAAATACAAACGAGTAAAATTTCAGGGACTTTTGGCGTTTCATTATCGATAACAGCAGCAGCGCTGTTAATTAATGGTCATTCAATTGCTTCCTCTCTTATTCTCATTATTTGTACGCACTTTCAAAATGTTTGCAACATCCAGAAGGAAGCCCCAGAATTTTTTCTATTTTCAGAAGGTACGGTATATTTATGTCGCACTTCACGAATAGCAAGCAAGAGCACGGAAGGCAAAGGTGTTCACATATTCTGTTTCATAGGCCTGTGGGCATTGTAAGCGTTTCCTTTGACCGATCTGGGTCACTTTCAAATTTTCTTGCAACTTTTTAGGCGATATCTTCTTTTTTGCAAACGGGAAAATCGTCACCACCGATTTTACATAGTTGGGCAGATGACGAAATGAAGAGACGAACACGTGGACGGAGAGAGACGAAAACAAACACAATGAGTAGTCGTGGCCAATGTTTTCCAGTTTTGTACAGGTACTAAAACATCACCCATGTATGTTCATGTAAGTGGACGGACAAAGGAGTGACAGAATTTATCGATAGAATAACGGATACATTATTGTTTTGTGAGAAATTTGATGTCATGATATACCATCAATGGGTTTTTTGATGCTTGCAAGAGAATGATAAAAAGAGAAGCACGAATCAAATGTATATTCCAGACTAGAGTAGTCGGCATTTATATAAGCAGGAAGCAAATAAGTGTAGATCTGCACGTTATGCAGAAAATAAGAACTAGATTGTAAGGAGCAACGTGCTTGGGCAAGCTCTCCGTTCTATCCTTTGTTACCCCGAAGACCATTTCGTCTTGTTACTAGACCTTACTCGAAGGGATACAAATTTTGTTTCGAACGAATTGCTTGATCTTTTAGGTATGGTTTGAAGCACCTGTGCTCTTCGCATTAATTCGTTATGAACTCATTTGTTTGCAGAACTTACTCAGGCTTATATTTGATTTTGCAAATTCTTTAATTTGTGGCGATATTCGAATTCTTTAGCTTCGTTTTCTATACTATGGGATTTCTATTTATACTTCGATATTTCAAGCGTTCATCAAGGCACACCTTTTCAGGAAATTGTTTCTACTCAAGATCAAATTAATGCTGTCAGATTAATTAGTCAAGACTATGCTCTACGGCAGCAAACAAAAGAACGAAGAAATATAATGTTTTCTGGCTATCACTAAAGTTCTTAGATCGCAGTACTGTTTAAACACGATATATAACACGATAACAACCTAGGCTTAAATTATGCGCTGGACAAAAATTAGAAATGATTTCATCACAATATTTCTGAAGCACTTTTTTTTTACATACACAAGAATTGTTCTAACGCTTTGAGACTTGAAATGCGCCCAATTGATGCCTTGGGAAGAGTTATGCTTGGCTAGCTATTGGCTAATAGGGGCGGCCTATCGTGACAGTAAGCCTTTAAGCTAATCGAGACATCAAACCATTGCTGCATATCCCCACAACAACTACAACGCTCTCAGCCACATGCTATTACACAGCAACACGTTTTTTGCACGTATTCAATTGGTGGTTCAATTGTTCACACCGTTCACACCGTTCACATAGATGGTTTCAGCAATCTATGGTCGCAGCATCCTGCTAAACATAGAGCATCATCGTGAATATATCGTAGATGCACGAATTATCTGAACAATTGTTCGTATATCGTGGATGATAAGGTTTTTTTCCTTCCTTTTTATAGAAATACAATGCCAGCAATTCCACAGCGATTACTTATAGAGAGAGTTTGTAAGTAGTAGTAAGAATAACAAATTTGATGAATTTCTCTACAGTGTTATAGCAAATCGACGAAAAATATATTTCTATACACCCAAAAAGCGATGTATTGTTATTCTCATCGACTCTTGTTTTATGAAAGGGTACAAAAAAGCAAAAAAAAAACGATATAAAGAAGAACTATTCTAATGAAATCTGTTCGTCGAAGCAAAATAACGAGCCACCAGCTGCGAACCATTTTAACAATTTTTTTCTCTTTACTTATTGCAATCGCAATTAATGTTGATTTTTGCGCCAAAGTGCGATGGAAGGTAAATTGAACAAAAACGTATGCTCTCTCTCTCGCTCTTAATGCCAGCGAAAAATGTATCAATAAAGGCTTAAACGAAAAAAAAAAGGATCAAACATTGCTTTGTCGTATATTCGTTTCAGGAAATCATAACTCAGTGTATTGTCGTTATTATTCCATGTCTTCTTTCCTCTTTCTTTGGTATTGCTTTGAACGGTGTATTAATAAATAATAAAAACTATTTTTTCTAGTAACATTTAATAAGCAATTTTTGATTGTTGGCTTCGGTAAAAAGCTATTATTTGCGTTAATCAAAAAAAAAAAAAAAATAAAAATAAATAAATAAATGAAAATAGAAATCAATGAATCAATTTAGTTATTGCTAGAAAACATTTAACTGCATTAGTGTCAGATTGCAAATGTACTACAGTGTAGTAAAAAAATAAGGTGACTTTGTTTGTGAAAGGAAACACCTTTACTTATTCTTTGAAATCAATTTCATTGTCTTCACCATGACACTCTATGACACTCAAATAGTAATTCTTGCTAATAGTTTGAGTCTAAGGGTTAATCGAAGCACATAGTCAACATGACATTAAGTGTGAGAGCGACTTCGGTGTGTTTTTTGCTGTCTTGGTTGGTGTTTCAAACGATGTTCGCTTGATTGGTCAATTGTTAGCGGATCGCACGCCTAGATGGAAGTCTCATTTCTCGTAACAATGCTTTTCATGATATTCTTACATTTGTCCAAAAATTATTGTTTAACAGACTTGGAAAAAACTAATAATTTTTCTTTCGGAATGCACCTCAGCATGTTCGTCCGTTCATCTGTCTGTCTGCAAAACTGCATGGCATTCGTGGTAAACCTTCTCCCGTTCGCAAAAATTGAACATATCGCTTACCCAATGACCCAGTGACCTAAAATGACCTAAACTTTTCAAAGAACTCGCCTGCAGCTTTCACAAGCCTGTGTAAGAAGTACTGCGAACACCTCTGCTTTCTGTGTTTTTTTTGCTTTTTACTTGTAAAGTAAAACACACACAACATATAAATTTGCACCTTTATTCGGAAAAAGGAGATAATAAGCCACGCCCACCCAATAGTATAGAGTACGAAAATTTAGTCAGCATCACGGTGATGGGTATAAAATATTCGGTGAGGACCGAATGTAAGTTTCTTACCTGTTTTGTTTAACTTACTTATTTAATAATTTTCATTTACTTACCACTGCGGCATAATATTCAAGCAAATCTTAGCAAATACATGATATCGACGGGAAGAAAGATCTTCTTTCAGAAACGACAATAGTGTAGGCAAGTTTTACGCCAGTAATATACTAGGCTTTTTAACTTGTTTCCCCATTCAACATTTTTCTTTAATAAATTTCTCCAGGTGAGGGAAGAAAATCGAGTTAAATCGAACCAAGACTTCGCCCGCAAATGAAGATAACGCTTACCTCGTAACAATAAAGCGTGATCTACTCATCAGTTTCTCTGTGGAAATCTTCACGGGGGAGAACGGATTTTACTTGACCCTGCGTTTAGCTCTTTTCCCTTCCGGTTTAAAACTCAATTTGAAATAAGAAACCAATTTGTATAGAGAGTGTGTGGAGGCGGTTCGCTCCACTCCTCGTTATCGGATTAGTATCATTTTACAAAAGCGTTAACTAACCTGCAGATGAGTTGCATTTTCCAAAAATAACATATAAATAGACCAAATAAACAAACTCGAACGGTTCAATGCATGAGTTGTTGTTCCTGCTTTTTTTTTTTATGTACGTATAGACAGTATTATTATTCTATTGCATGCGCATTCTTTTCCCTTTTTCCTTCTTTTTTTTGGATTTTGTTACTTTTCTATTTTCCCTATGTCTCCTACGGGCCGTCTAATGCCGCTAGTCAATGTTGCAAATTTGTGGTTTTGTATTACATGAAAAACGCCGTCAATTTACTCGTTTGTGATATCCATCACTATGGTGGCTTTTATGGCACTGTGAGCATGTGTGCGTTTGTTTGCACTAACGCTCGTCATCCAACCATTTCGTGGTTATTTAGGTTTTGTTTTTATTTTCTTTCTTTCTTTTTTTTTTTTGCTTTACGTTGTGCATTAACATTCTCATTTTTCTTTTGTTATCCTGGTTTTTCCATCCTTTTCGCTTAATTTTTATTTTTTCCTAGCCTCGGGATTTGTTGGTTAATGCTTTCAATTTACTTGTAATCCCTTTGCTTTTCCAAGAGATATGACTTTGTACGCTTTGTTTACTTTCTGCAGATTTATGTAAAATTTGGGTTACTGTGGATTATGTTGTATTGTTGTTAATGTTCGTTTTCTTATTACACCAGTTTCTCATCGCAGGTTTATGCAGAAAGACTTAAATATTTGTGCAATTTAAGCGGTATTTATACACTTTAAAATAAATGGTCCACAAATGGCGCATTTTCTCATGATTACCTTTTAAAATATCGGAACATTTTGTGCAATTTTCTTATAATAATAAAGTGCATCTTGTAAACTCAAAAAGTTAGCTTATAAACGCTTAGCACAAGCTTGAGCACACAAGACGTAAAAAGTTGAGAGCGTATTTCAACGAAATAATAGTTGTAATGCCATCGTTTGTAGCGCCGCACGATTCGCACTTAAATTCCAAAAAGAAGAAGAAACTCATATTAAAACTACACAGACTTGATCCGACTATAGACGCCGAAATTACTTAGAAACAAGTTGCGACGTTATGGTTCCAAAAGGCTATACTATATCGCACTGTCTATTACTATCCTTCGTATAAATAATAGAAATTATAGTTCGTTGCCAGGTCAGTATTTATTTTGCTTGAGAAACGTTATACAGGAAAGACGCGAAAACGTGGCCCTAACGTTATGAAATTAAGTTCTCCCATCGAAGAACTCTTTAATTCGAGATTATTTTCATCACACAATGCCAACAATTTTTGATAGGGACCCTTATATCGATAGGGCTCCGATAAATAGAAGTCTGTTGTCCAAATGTACCGCAGTTAATTTATCTGTAAGATCGTTATAGAGATTGCAATCATAATATATTAAAATTAAATCTGGTTGCCATGTAAAAGCTTATTTTTTTAAGCACGCGTCTCGTCCAAATTTTGCACATTCACTTACGCTAAAGCACTATTTTTTTATTGATTGTTGTTCTCCAAACAAAACGGAGGTATGATCGTAAAAATCATGCGAAGGGCATTCGCCCTTGGACCAAGACACGTTACTGTACCAAAAAATAAGTAGACAGACGGACAAGTATATACAAATCAATTCAGCAATACCTCAAGTCAGCGCATAACTAGAAGAATAAAAATTTTCATAATATTTTCATTACTATATCAAATCACTCCATAAGTCTGCAGTATAAGTTGCCACTTCGCAATCACAAAAATGAAGACAGACGAAGGTATAGGAAGCTGAAGTAGGATGGTGAAATTTAACACACTTGATTACTTGATCGAACCAAAGGTTAGAAAACCGTTGCGATCTGCTGACACACACGCCCAAAATAGATTAGAAACTCGGAGAAATTCGGAAAAACGATGACAATTGTTGTATATGTTGGTCTATAATTTTTGACTCTGTGAAGGCATTTCAGAAAGTCTGTTACAAAACGTTTGCTAAAGTCGTGAGATAAAAATTTAAATCAAATTTATTTTATTTTAGACCTAGACATGATGCTGCTTATGAACAACTTCTGATGCGCAGGTTTTTGGAAATATCTTCACAGGATCGAAAATTATAGGAGAAAATATGAAAAAAAAATGTCGATGCTTTTCCGATGTTGTTTCAGCTTTTCCTAATGTGGGTAGATCGCAAACATTTTTTAACTTTTGATTCTTAAGCGATCGACGAATCGTTGTGCCAAATATCAGCTTTTTTGACTGTAGTGATGCCACAACTATTATGGGTCGACATGATCTACAACGGCAGCAACGGATATAAGTAATAGTTATCTTGAAGCCCAGACCAGATACAGGGAAGTTGGTTATGAGTGTTTAAAGGTCTTTTCATATAAATGGAAGTTGTCAAAAATTTTCGTAACTTCACAAGCCTTCAAAACTTCAAAAAGGTCACATTGACTCAGACGGTAATTTTAGTGTTAAAACGAGAAAAAGTCTGCAATTTTTGTAAAACTACCTTACAATATTTATTTATATGATATGTTGATGTTTACATAATTCATATATTAAAAGCATGAAAAATCACGCACATATATGTACGCATGTCTGTATTAAATTCCAAATAAAATTCTTGTGTTAACGTTGTAAGCCATGAAATTCTAAAATTGTCTCTGCAATTGTTATTGCTGGCACACGCATAAAACACGGTAACAAAGCTGATGCCAAAATTTAAATACATTTATTGTCCTCATGCACTTATACATACATACATGCTCATGTGCACATTTGTCGAAAACCTTCTGCAACGCAGGTACATTTAGTCGCGCGCATAAATAAGTGCTTTTGTAAATGTTAAATCGATTAGCTTTTTACAACCAACCAACCAACTCATGTCTGAATGGAATTAATTAGGGCACATAAGCAAGCAACAAACTCACGCATACACATATTAACATGTTTCTACTCCTTACCGCATTGCATTTACTTTAAACAGTTTCGATGATCTTAATGTCCCTTTAAACCGAAATTTTTTTTAGAAACTATTAAACAAGCTTTCGAATCTACTATAATTTGTCTGTTGAAGTGTTTAAGTGTTTAATGAGCAAAGACCACAAAAGCAGATATGTTCTCAGTTTACGTTTCACTGTTGGACTGCGCTTTGACTCATTTCGGCCATTTTGGATACCAACTCACGTTGGTTACATAGACAGACAGACGGACATGCTTAAAATTTGAAATTGATCAAGAATATATATACTTCATGAAGTCTGTGAAGCTTCCTTCTAGGTATTGCAAACGTTTTGACAAAATGAAATACCCGTCCGTGGCAAGCAACAACAAGTAAAACGCCAGAAAGTCGTAATAGTTGAGTTGATTGCAACTGATGCACTGAGTAAGCAAATTGCATTACTTGGGATTAACACTTGTGTGTACTGATGGTTTAAATACAACATATTCTTTTATTTAAACAATAAAACTATAAAATATTTTTATATATACGAAAACTTAATAAAGTTATAAAATATTCGCAAGTTAACAACTTTTAAGTATTTTCCAAAATATCAGTAGGTCGTGAATGTTTTCAAAGAATGCAATATTTTTTTCAAATCAATTTACTCACATACATAATAAATGAAATATTGAAATATTTCCCATAAAATGCTTTTCAATATCACACCATGTACAGGGAACAAGAGTCTATGTACGCGATGGCAAACAAAAACAAAATTTGGGACATTAATCTCTACGGGTATGAACAATTGATTGATATCTTGACTAACATAATAGATTTTCTGTGCTTAGTTTGCCTTTTGTCATTAACTAATGGTAATTGAAGCAACCGAACTCAACTATGGTGATGCGTGGCCTAATTGAATGCAAATTGCCGTGTTCGTGTTCGTGTAAGAGAAACTTGAGAAAAAGTAGAGTTAAAAGTTGTTTTGTAGACTAATAAGATTTCCATAAGGTTGTGTAATTTCCCAAGGAGATAAGCAAGGAGCGAATGCTATGATACAGTTTCTGACTTTATGTGCTAGAGTCAAAATATCGTTGCTTAAAGGATATCGTAATACGTTTTCTTTGCACTGGTACTCTTAGTATCTCTGAAATAACTCTCACCTTGATTATCGTCGTTTCCTGATTGTTTGTTAATTTTGTTATCTTTGCATAATGACTTTATTAAAATGCCAGATTATTGATTGGTCAGTTGACGAGGGTGCTCTTTAGTAACATTCACGGCTAACAATATGGCGACAGCTACTGTGCACATCATAGGGTATTGTTAAGATTAGTAAAAAAAATGAAATCATTCCTCTTTACGTCGCGAATTTCCATAATCCTTAAAGCGTCAGAATAAATTATGGATTTTCCAACATGTTCATGATAATAATTTATTGCTAGATTTGATTACTTTGGACTTAGTAAAGAAATTTCCGATGTAATGAGCTTAATAAATTTAAGCAATTGAACTTTTTTAATAAAGAAATGATCTTAAAAAAATTTTGTCTATGGACAATTTCACAAAAGACTGAAAAGATTTTATTAAAGGATGGGGTGTATATTCGTTGTGTCAAAACGTCTTCAACGCCCAGACGATAGCTTCAGAGATCCTAAAAAGTATATATATATTTTTGATCAGTAGTAAATTCTGATTTGATTTACGCATTTTTTTTGTTCGTCCCTTTTTCCGCCTGTGTGTCTGTCCGCCTGTGTAACGTCTGTTGTAAACATTCTTCTCAATGAAGGTATCGACTTCCAATTTACTAGAAACATTGGAAGTTCTTGCAGGTGGCACAAAAACTGTAAACACTTTTGCTTTCCGTGTTTTTTGCTTGTTATTCATAATATGAAACACTTACACCATACAACTTTCCGCTTTTATTCTGAAAATGGAAAAAATCAGCCGCGCCCAACCTGCTTTATAGAGCATGAGAATTTAGCTCTTTTTCGTTTTTTTAGTCGGTGAGGGCTATAAAAGATTCGGTCATGATCGAATTCGTCACTTGTTTTGTATTTAAGAATTTCAATAATGTTCTCCTACGCATCAATATAAACTTTTGTTTTATTACAAGAATCAAAAAAGGACTCTCTACTACATAAAATAAAAGATTGAATGGTACGAAATATCTGCCAGGTGTTAATGAGAAAACTTAACAAATTAAATTTACATTAATATTGAATACGCGAGATTGCGGTTTTGATATTCTCTTTATTAAATTATTAATACTTTTTCTTCATTAGAATTTTAAATTTCAATCACTGCTTACCTATAGAAATATAATATAAGGTAAACCTATAAAAACTTCTAAAGGTCATTAGGCTTGAGAAAACAGTTACCACGTAACTCGTGTGTATTTTTTAAATATAAGTGTCCTTTTTTCTTACGCAGTGTTATACAGTATCACATACCCGCATCCGCTCTATTAAGTTATTTCAACACCAACGCATGTTCAAAGTATTTTATACAATTGCTTTCTTTGCCTATCTGAGAGCAATGCGACTTTGCTTTCAAATATTCTTATTTTTGCTAACGCATATAAACAATGTAAAAAAATCGAATCACATATTCGATAATAATAAAGCGTATGCAGCATGGAATCCTCCAGTTTTTTTTCGCCGAAATATATCATAAACAATTCGTTCAATGAGTTCGCTTGCTGCTACTACTACTACTGCGGCATTTGGATATGAATATATTGGTGGATTGCGAAGACATCCAAGCCTTTAAGGTGTGTAGAAAACAAAAAGGAAAAAAGTCAAATTGATGCTACAGTCTTTGAAAGCGAATTGCCCCCAGATGTTTACCTCTGATAAAAAAAAGGGACTATCTGCACACTAACAATTCACACCTACACTATTGTAATTTTCCGGCACCGAAGTATAAAGAAAACGTTTATAAATATTGAGCAAAAATTAGAAACACAGATGTGCACATAAAAGATAAAATGACGACAATACAAAGCAAATTTCTTGTTGCTTATTATCACCAAACAAATGAATATTTTGAAGAAATTTCCTTTTTTTGGCTAAAGGATAGGTCGATTTCTTTGTGGTGTATAAATATTTGATCGAGAACAGTCGAATTCAATAGAGTTAAACGTTTGGTGAAGTAAAGAGTTGTCGTTCGGCGGTTGGCCTTTATTT
>CCAG010001578.1:0-24820 GCA_001077435.1 Glossina morsitans morsitans
CTGTGAGCGTAAACTACTAAAGCTTATTAAACAACGGAAAACTGTGGAGAAAAATATGGCCCCCTGCAATTAATAGTGGAGGCCCGCATTGGAAACTGTTGGGCTTCAGTCCATTGTATAACTCAGGCGATAATATTATGTAAAAAATGTGATCGCCTACATCCAGTAAGGGTTGGATAGTAAAAGAGAAGAGCTCAAAAAAACAAAAAAACATGATGTGAAGAATGTAGAATTTTGAATAGGAATGACATGTGTCTCTTTCTACCCAAATGGGTCAATAGCGCAGTGTGATTGGAAATACGATCTTAAAAAATGGCTGTGATCTGCCCCCATGTAAGCCCATCTTTCGCATTTTTTCATCTGCAACTTTCTACCCCGTGAAGATAATTCCATAAAGCTCCAATCACGGTTCAAAAACGATCCCGTTGGATCTTCTAACACATTCCAATTCATTCTAACACACATTAGCACGTTTTTCGAAAACATTTTCTCGGAATCAATCAATCTCGGAAGATATAGACGATATTAAGACAAGTCGCTGTTGGTTCGAAGCTTTTTAGGTCTCTTCTCCATTGTAAGCCCTCATGTGGGCAGATCACACCCATTTTTCTCATCGAAGACTCCAATTCGATCAATAAAGGCTTGTGACAAAATTCAACTGCATAACTTCAGTCTGCCGACTGTGACGATTTCATAAAAATTATGGATCGAAATGGATATATACAAAAGGACGGTTGTTCCATCTTTAAGGAATTTCTGCAAAGAGGCAAACAAATGAAAGCTTGATGAGGTTATATGGCATGCGGATGAAAACTTTCCAAACGAGATAATAGTGCAACGAATGCGTGCACATGTAAAGGCATATGCAGACGCCAGTGCACTGTGCAATTCAGATATGCGGTGTTTAACCTCTTTCCTTATATCAAATCTTCTATCACTGTTCATATATATTGATTCTATTATCGAAACCAATTTTCGCTTCATTTTACTTAGTTTTTGATTCTCCATCAACAAAAATCCTTTAACGGAGGTTGTATTAGGCGAATAGTTCATATTTATAAACCATCACCTGCACACACACATGCATATAGATTCCTATGTCATGCTGTCATAGTTGTTCGGCTTCGCTTGTTTTCCATGTCATACAAGTTCATTCATTCATGTGTACAAAATGAGTACATACAAGTGCACATCTATTCGTTTTGTATTCATCTCAATGTAGAAGTTGCTGTCCATTTATCTTTTTGCTCTACCAACCGACCTTACTTCATGTACGAACAAGATAAAAACAAAAAAACTACAAAGCATACAAATAGAGACTTTTTGTAGCCAGTTATGTCTCAACCAACATATATTTCCATATAATGAATATAAACTATTAACTACTGCCATGCATTTGATATGCAAGTTGCCGTTGTCCGCCGCGAGAGTTAAGCAACTCGAGTTCAATATTTCGCGCTGGATACTTTAGGTTTGCCCGACAATACAATTTTTCCTAATCAACAAAGCAAACGAAAACATTATAACGGGACGCGGTCAACCATTAGATACTCTACACCACTTATTCATATAACGACTTTTCAAAGGAATGGTGCAAAATGGTCAAAGTGATCCGATCTGAGTCATTTTCAATAGCGTTTGTCTTTGGAACGAAAAAACTCCATGCCCCAAAATTCCATTAAAATATTGTAAGAATTACGGAACAAAATAAGAGAAGACGTATAGACGGACAAAGATATTCAGATTGATTTAGAAATTTATTCTCAGTCGTGTGGTAGAATAAAAGATGGGTCCATTTCAAGTCCTTCTGTGTGTCGCACAAAACCGCTCAAATTTTATATACGTGCAAGCAGTGTAGAATGCAAAAAAATGTAGAAATAAAAAAATATTTGAATTCTGGAAATAAGTTTGTTAAAGGAAATGGTACCTAAAAATTTTAGCTTTTTATTAGTATTTGTGCGTGGAATCCGAATTCTGTGCTAACGATTGCGATATTAAAAATAGCTAAAATCCCAAATAGAAGCGGATTCTAATTGATTAGTGACGACGGGAACAATCTCTTAACAATTTTTGACAAGAAACTCGCTATAGCAGAATTGCTTCGAGTTACAATTAGAATTCCACGTAGAACTCGCCAAATACCACTAGCAATTCTTCGTTGTAATCAGAATTCTAGTTGGATTTATAAGAAAATTCTGGTTTTCGCTCTCATTCAAAGACAACCGAGTATTTAATAATTTTTCCTTTTAAACTGTATGCAACGACCTCTTTTGCTTATTGTACATACCATTGTCAGTTTACTATAATTCCATATGCCTAAGTCTGTCGCAAGATAAGAATTATATTGATATAATTTAAAAAGCTTTAAACGCATTTGTGAATAAACGAGAAAAACTAAAATAACGCTTTCCCGAAAGCTCAAATTTTTCAACACGACAGTGTAGAATAATATTAGCTTTGATTCATTTGATTTGCCTTGTGAGTTTCGCTTCGTTCAACCAGAGAGAATTAGATGATAAGAGTAACTAAGAAGCTTTTCACTATAAATATACAACAGAGTCTCACGGACTTTTGGCGTTTCTATTATCGATAACAGTAGCAGCGATGTTAATTAGCAGTCTACGTGGAAAAAATCCCGTTTATTGTTTTAATATGAAGTGATTATAAAGCAAAATCGTATGCAAACGTGTGTTTCCAAGTAAACACGCGCCGTTTTGTATACATATATATAAGGAAAACAGTTTTTTTTTTTAATTGTAATTCTTTTATGGAATGATAATGTAGATAGGATAGGGTTGTGTGTGGAATAGTATATCGGGTAAATAGTCTCTACGGCTTTGCCGGGGCAAACGCACTCTTTTCTCTAAATTTTCCGAGATCACTTTGGATAAATGTTAAATATCCGCGATCAATAAACGGGTGGTTGTGTGCTTGTTGCCAATGGACTGATTTACTTGGGTTGATATTGATAATAATGAAAAGATCTATTGCTTATGTTGAATTTTATATAGAACTTGAACGACCTACATTTGCCAGTAGAATATCAGAAATGATTATACATCTACTTAAATTATAGATTTCTAAAATTACATCGGTAGTTGTTTATAGTAATTAGTTGCCAATTGTTACTAATTTCGTGGTATTAAGCTATTAGGCTTCAAAGGCGATTGTAGGTTTCTTATGTATCCATTCCTCTTTTATATAGAAAGACGAATGTAGAAGGGGCTGCCCAAGACCAGATTGGATGTCACACGCTAGTTGCCAAGACTTATGGGAATTTCTTTAGGAGATAGGGTTACATTTCTTTGACTGGTACAATTTTCTAATTTAGGGTTGTTTTTTTGGAGTTAGGGGTAGCCTTTTACAACTTAGGAATACATTTTTAGGCCGCAGGGTTTTTTTTCATTTACGGGTACCTTTTTGTGACTTAGACACATTTTTAATCGACTTAGGGTACTTTCTTCTTCTTTTTAGGGTATTTTTCTTTGACTTATGGGTACTTTTTTGTAGGCTAGGCGTACTTTTATTCGACTAAGGTTCTTTTTTTAACTTAGCGGTACCGTTCTTTGACTTATGGGTGACTTTTTATGGCTTAGGAGTACCTTTGTATGTTATTAAATTATTATTATATTTTTATATATATATTGTAGTGTGATCGCATATCGACATATGCATCCACTTTGAAGTGCAGACACAATTATGCTGAATATGCATAATTCCGTGGGAAAAGATAAAAACAATAATTTTGTCGCACTTCAACTGGCTATGTATTGCATTACGAAATGTAATACGATGCCAGGCGCCCCAATTAAAATAATTATGTTTAGGCTAGCATTAATTTTAGTTGTAAAGTTTAGTATAAAAACAGGTTAGAAAAATAAAGTAAGGCAGTTGTTTGGTACAACTCAAATCAAAGCGTTTAATTCGCTATTTTTTAGTTAGGCATTAAACACGCCTCCCAGAACATAGGGACCGTCTCTTGCCGAGTCATCTTGGCAATCATAGAGACGGAAAGACTTGGCGCACTGAAGCTGAGCAGGCAGTGATCCTTCCAAATAAAATAATGCGCCAATCATACGCATGAACTATAATAATTATTTCACTGGACAATAGCTTTTCATCACACTATAATAATTATTTCACTGGCCCAATACCAATTTCATCACAATATATTTGTATATGTATGTATATGTGAGTGCAGTCGATCTAAATCCAAGCAGGTTTAGAATGGAAACAAAAGAAGACATGTATTCACTCCTCCCCGCCCCCATTTACTTGTTATTCTTTTTTTGCAAAGAAGCTTTTCTTACTCTCTGCTGTATCTGGATATAAACTGTTATAATACCTTTACCATGTAGGCAGTTAATTGTTGTCGCGGTTATAGTCTCGAATAACAGCTTAAAATAAAAATCGAAATTTCATTTCGAGGAAATACCCTTCAATAAGCGCAGAAAAGTTGTCGAGCGAGTTTTAGCAAAAAGGAGAAACAGTTATGAAAACCAATTATTATTAAAACGATAATAGCAAAGTCGTCAATCACAAGTTGCTTGGTTTGTGTCCAAAATTTCTCTCTTACACTCTGCCATATATATGTAGGTATAATACTGCTTGTTACGAATAATGAAATACTGCTTGTTACTGTTAATTATACCATCGTTTTGAACAAAACTTTAGTCTTCCTTTTTATTAACACATATTTTCTTATATTTGGTTTTTATAAAAAACAAAAAAATTGCATAAAGAAAATAAAAGGAAATTGAAGAACAAAAAAAAAGTTCATAACGCTACATACTTAGGTAATACTTAAAACTCTAACAACGGCATTGTACACATTTCACTATTTAACACATACAAAAATATCACGCACACTCACGCATACATTTAATGACATCACATATGTAACACTTAAATCTAAAACAAACTAATTTTCAATTGCATTAAATTTCCGCCTTCTTCTCGGCATTAGCTTCTTCTTCGTGCTGTACGATTTTCATTTCAATTTCTTTGATTTCTTCGTCGAAAATTTTCAAATCTTTGACATAATACCAGACGCCACAATCAAATAGCGCGCCAAGTACAACAAACATCGAGGCAGTTATATTCAATGTGTATCTGAATCGAAAGAACGCATCATTACTTTCTGTAATTCCCGATCTCGGAATATGTTACTCTCACTATTTACCTTAAAGATTCGGGATCGTAGAGCCAACAATTGCCTTTGTTTGTACACGTTTTGCCCCATACCAGGCAAAGTCTATCTAAAACCCAACCAAAGAATATCGGACTTGGTATAAAAGCCAGCATTGACATCATCATCATGCCGAAGCCCATTGCAGCCGTTTTATCCTTTTCCGGTACGCAACGCACAGAAACTAGAAAGTTTGATGCTCTTCCTGTGGCGCCAATAAATTTCAAGAAGCACATGACAACCAAAAATGTAACAAATTGTGAAAAGCAATTAACCGGACAAGCCCCGGAAATAGCTCGTCCACCGATTCCAGGTACCTGCAAATAACCAGAACCAGTTCTATGCTTAAAATTGTATTTAGATGTAAAAACAAAATAAATAAACAAAACAGCAGTAGCTGGCGATCCCCGGCGCATAACACAATCCTGTACCGTTCGGAGGACCTTTTGCTATCTGAGATACCAAGTATGTGACCAAACTTCCTTTGGCCCAGGGCAAAGCGAAGTATATCTCTGCTTAAGATGCATTCTACCCAGGACAGATGACCTTCGGGATTTAACCTCTACACATGCCGCATAAACATAATCAGACGAAGAAGCCTCGTTTATGAGTAACATGCCAACGATAAATGACTTATGTAAGGCAATGCTGTATAACTTAGAGAGCTGAAGAGATGAGAGACCATGTGTGTTCCAAATTCTTCCCTCTCTGTATGGCCATGCCTATCTTGCATTTCTAATTTAGTTAGCGAGTCCGCGAAATTCGATTTAGGGTAATTACAGCCACTACGATATTTCCCCAAAGCGGTAAAGTTTCGTCACTCCCAAGCCGATTGCAGGAGTCTACGCCCTTTGTGGTCCCCATAGTTAGGACTTCGCTTCGCTTTTATCCGCTTTGTGCGACATTTAGTCACTCTAACGCTTGGCTTACCTATACATTCTGGATTGCCCTTTGTTTCTAAGCACAGAGACAGGAAAGGTCCTTTCACGGCTTTGTACTGTCCAAGTGGTCCATGAAGTCGTTACGTATAGTCGGTCTTCGTTTAGGGATCACTTTCTTCCACTTATTGATTTCAAGATAAATACTTACATCGGCTTCTAGTGACTGCATATGACTAGCTAGTGTAGTGGTTTGAATATCTTTCTCCTCATTTTCCACCTTTGTCAAATCCATTGATGTTAAGCCCTCATAGGTGGATTTTCCCTCTTCGTTAATGCTGGTATTCGGTATACAGCCGCAGTCGTAGAAATACTAAAGAAGCCGGAGTTAACAGTTAAATAAGCCTTTCGCTTGCGATAATTGGGATTACCTTTTGTCCAGTACTAGTTATGTGTTCTTTTTTACAACCAGCATGGCAGGGTGAAATATAAGTCATTTTGTTTTCTCCACACACCGGCGAATAACGAACATAATCGCAATGGCAAGCCGAGTTGCAAGTAGTGGCATTGCTCAGTGAGCTATTAAGACAAAAGGGAAGAAAGTAAAACGAAAATCCTGAAGCATTGGAAAAGAGCAAATACGGTTTGAATTTTTACCTGTCGTGTATATTTACAATAACCGATTGTTCGTTCCCTGGACAGCCAATGAAAGCGTAAGATATACAGCCGGCCACTGTTAGAAAGCCAACAATAACATTCCAAGCAGCCATGTAACGAGCTCTAGGTCTATAACGGGAGATCACAAACCCGGATAGCAAAACCCCGGTGGCAGAGAAAGCCAAGGCTACGGTGCCAGTCACCAAACTGAAAATCAATTGATCTCATTGCACTTATTTCGCCAAATTAAGTGAAAAGCTTACTTTGAAATTGAAGCCGATTGGCGGTACTGGATCTCTATGTACTTGGGTGTAAAAATCCAATACGGAGTGTAACCGAATAGATAGAAGACAGATGAGAAATTGTTATACATTAGGGTTTTGTTGGTGGTCAAGCGTTTAAATGTGGCCAGCATATCCTTAAAGGAAGCCTTAGCCTCTGCGGGTTTCTCTTCCTCCAAGCAATTAGTAAGTTTCTCTTTGTCTTTTTGCGATTTATTCTTCAGTATTTCCCTTTGCTTGCGACGCTCTGCTTCAATCATGCGTCTGACCTTTGCACGTGGTAGCTGTTTAGGAAACATTGTCAGGAATATGCCCGATACAAGGATCATGCTACCGATTATCAGCCAACCCATCCACCAGGCGCCCAGCCAACGGGGATCTTTCATTTTTATGACCGGATGCAAATTTGGCGCTACGTAGACTCTTAAACAAAATGAGGCCAATGCCAACCCTATTGCTGGGCCCAACATGCGTAGGAAATACGATAAACCTAAAATAAATGAAAAATCATAAACGTAAATAAAAAAACAAAAAAAAAAGAAGAAAAACATTATCTTTCACATCTGTGTGGGTGTATTAGTTGCGATATTATACTTGCACGCAGTCTACGTGTAAGTAGTTTTTCTATAACATCTTTTATCTCTAATGCCTAGGGTTTAGTTAGTGCTATAAAATCTAAAGCCGATTAAAGTGGTTTATTAATAGTGTAAATCTCGTGTAATTGCAAAGTTTACAAATAATTCTGATAACATTGAGAGGCTGAAAATTCCTATTCTAGTGCATATTGAAGGCTGACAAAAGATTAACTACTTACTTAACAAAGCTGGAGTTTTTGACTTCTTTGTGTTATCGTCCATATATGCGACACCCAAGGTATAGTAAAGGGAACCGCCTATACCTGAAATAAATTGCGCCAAAAATAGTACGAGCTGAGGAGCAACATTACCCTCTCCCTGAACACATTCTGCACCACCGTCCCTCGAACGGCACAAAGTCTTTGAACGTTGAGCCTCAATAACTTCCATAGTAGCATTTTCATCGGCAATAGCACCGAATTCGGCGGTTAGGGCTAAAGCGTCTTCACCCGGACCGTATAGAAAGTGAGGTACAGCCATTAATAAGCAAAATATCACAATGGTCGATAGTCCTGCAAGAAAATAAAAAAAATAGGGTAATAGTCAGGACAACGTTTTGATTGAAATTCGTTCGAACTCTTACCAAATCCTATCCACCTCGGTCTATGACCCTTTCCAGCGTAATAACTTAATACTGCCGACACCAACATTTGACTGATATCGTTACCAACGGATATGATGCCTGTATTCCGCGAGGGTATTTTAAATCTCTTCTCAATTGTTGTTATTGTACCATTGAAGTAAGAATAAGTCATTGAGAATACGCAGCCGACGAGACCATAAAGAATAACATAAGATGTCTGATTTGCAAATCTGAAATTATAAAGCACACATACAGATACAAGATTATCGCAAACCACAGCTCACTGTTAAACGCCCTATATCACTTTGTTTAATACAGTTATCTGCATAAGGACTTTTCAAAGTAAGATGTTGTATGAGAATCGGTCGAAATGGTGGTCGGACCCGAGTCATTTGTAACCACGTTCGTCGTTGGGCCAAAACACGTTGACGTATTAAATTTCATCAAAATATCTCAAAAATAGCGACCTGAAGATCGTTGAACACGAAAATACAGGGGCAAATAGACAGAGATGACTATATCTAATCTAATCGCGTTCGTCCTTTGACAAAACAGGTCTCTGCAGGAAATTTCATCATATTTCTCAAAGTAGACACCTGTTGGGTGAACGTAAGAGTAGATGGTGGACAGACGGACAGACAAGATTGCATATAGAAAGTGATTTCGAATCGATCGGTACAATAAAAAGTGGATCTACATCAAGTCCTTCTGAATAATGCATACATCCGAACAAACTTAATATATCCTGTGCAACATGAAGTTGCTCAGAAAATTGCCATCTGAAAATATCGCATGATATTTTTCCAATTTTGCGCTAATTATAAAACTCTTAAACATATATAATAGAATCTTCTAAACGTATTTACCTAAGAACACCAATGTCTGAGAGTTACTGGGAATTGGTGTGAATTTCTAAAATCGCACCTTTCAAAAAATTTTATCTCGAAAAAGAAAATTTAGTTTAGTTAAGTTAGAGTTTAAATTTGGTACGGCCACGAGGATGTCTAGACTATCTTCAAATCAATTATCAAAAGATGTCACAAACTTCACATTTTTTCCCGTCACCGTTCGCGAATTCAAATCTCAGTGCGTAGCGTGTATTTGATTGTAACTGTTGTGAGTGCGTATTCAAGACTAAGCGATTATGTGTACAGGAGGTATTCCTCAAAAGATTGAAAAAAAATAATAATAATGATAAGACTCGTTTCAATACAAGTTTCTTCAATGGTCTTGTTTTGTCCTTCTTTCCGATTTTTCTGCTAAAGTCCTTTTTCCCTTTTATATCAACAAATTCTTCTTAAGCATTACGATTTACCTTTGCAGGAATTTTCCTTTAAATATCCAAAATCCACAAGTCATGTCTTCCGTTAAAGGCATCTCCCGTAACAATTTATTGATGTCCTCAGTCATTGTACGATCGTATTCAGATTTTTCGCCATTTTTTAAACCATTGCGCGATAGATTACCATTTTTAAGCAATTTTTCATCAGCGCCATCCTTTTCAAAATCTATGACTGTTTGATGATGATTTGATGCAGTGCCTAATTGGCCCACGTGGTTATTTGTTTTAACCATTTTCGTATAGTAAAAACAAATTTTTATTGGATTTTGTTTTTTGTTTTTTTTTGCTTTAAAACAATTTGTGAACCGTAAGCACCGCAAGTCGCCAATGTAATGTCGATTATTTTATACTGTTTGTAGATCTCGTTAGCACCCAGATCATCTCCTGTTGACTTCTTTTCTCTCTCTCTCTCTCTCTATCTTTTGCTCTATTTATCTGCCGAAAACACACTAACACTATCGTACATGTATATTATATACGGACTAGTAGTGCACTTGTTTATGCTTTTATTGCGGTGTTTTCATAAAAATTTGTTTTTGTTTTTCGCTCATCACTTTTTAAGATAAATCTGCAAAAGAAATATATTCTCTTGTTGTTATTGTTTTTAATATTATGAAAATTCTTATACTCTTGTTCGACTTTGATTCCGCGTTCGTAGCAAGATCGGTAACCGTCTCTTGTGTTTATCTCTTATTGACACAAACAAATTATTTTAAATTAAGCCACTTATGAACACATAAAGACATAAATCCTAGTGAAATGCTTTTCTTTCCTTCAGTTTTTTTTTTTTTTCATTGAAAACAAGAGTCAAAACGCTCCAAGATATCATCATCATCATCATCAACAATAAAATGACATATTCATCTATAGTTACAGGTATTTGTTGTCTTTTAATAATAATAATAAAATGAGCGCTTAAGCTTACGAAGCAGAATAGTATAAATTTAGTCAATGAACACCTATGTGAATGAACCTTTGAAAGAACTCTGAACTGAACAAAAAAAAAGTAAACAAATAAATTAATTAATTAATTAAATTTCATTGAACTTTGGTGAATTTTTTTCCATCCTGCGCGAGTTAATGATAAAACTCCGCTCATGTAGAATATGTTTTAGCTTTGAGTACATCATTGCTTAATGCTTTTCGGCAGAAAGATTAAAAACATAATAGGAAGCCAAAAAGAACAAAAATCTTTTTTGAAGGAAAAGTAATTTGCGCAAAGAAAAGCCTTTTTTGCATCTCATCATTCTTGGGTATAAAAAGGCTATCCAGTGGAAAAGTAGTAGATCCAGTAGTACCACCCACTCTGACCACAATATTGAATTGTTATAGAGAGAAGACGATGCCGTGTGCTTGTTAGGACCGCTTCATACCAAACGCTCTTAGTAAGAAATAATCTGAACCGTTCGGTATTCAAAAAAAGCATAGCGGTTCGATATTCAAAAAACGCAAAGCGGGGGCACTTTTTTACTCTCGTGATGTCCATATGTCCAGGTTGTAAATCGGTTCGCGACATCTTGGAACCATTCAACCAGAAAGTGATAGTTCATGTGGTTTACTCACCAGGCTCAAGTTTTTCTGATGAATGCTTCGCGACAAAGGGCTTCGCGTCTACAAACTCCCACGCACGTACATATATATAAAAAGACAACGATAGGCTATACTTCGAATAAAATGCTTGTTATAATCTTTACATCCTACACGATTTGTGGTATGATGGTGTACTAAGTTTGCGCGGACGCATACAATATCTAGAATGGTTTGACATGGATCCACCTCTTATCGTACCGATCGAATTTGGGTTACTTTTTCAGCTTGTCTGTCCGTCTTGTTTTCTTGTGTTTAGCTTATAGCTCGCAATTTTTGAGATATTCTGATCAAATTTGGTACACTGGCGTGAACAAGGTCGCATACTATTAAAAGTCGTTTGGATCGGATCACTTTTTTAACTAATTACCCTATAACGGCTTATTGTGAAAAGTCGTTTATGAATAACTGCAGGGTAGCGCAGAGTATTTGCTGGTTAGTTATGGCCGACTATAGTCTTTTTAGTTGTTACGTAATAAACATGTATTTTCTGTAGAATAATTCCGGGTTTATGTTTGCGTAACTGTGGATGCGTACATTCTTACATCTCCGATAAACATATTCCCTCCCTTCGGAAGTGATATTTTTAGTGAAGGCTCGGCTTTTAGAAGGGAATATAAAAATGAAATGTAAAAAGTGTTCGCTTTGAAAATTTTCTTCAGATATTTTATAGGACTCTTGCGATCAAATTAAATTTCAAAGTTTATGGCGTTATGCAAGTTAGTTAATGAAAAAAATGCTTCAATTTATTTCGTAATCAAAAGCTGTACAAAAGATAATGAAAAACTATACAAAAAAACAAAAAACTGCCTTGAACCGTTGTTTGACTCATAACACGAAGAATGTAAAGAAAACAAGATATTGCGTCTAGAGTTTAGATAATTTATCGCAAGCTTCTAAATAAAGTCCGCATACTTAACATCGGAAAGGCTACCATGAATAGATAAAGTACAATGAACTTCTCCTAAATGAAATTTTACCACCTTTTCAAGGTGCATATGACTTTTTTACGCCCAATGCTGGCTGAAAAAGATCATAGAGCGGTATTTAAAGGATTGTATGTTAATGGTGCTGGTGGTTCTATAAAGAGTTGGTTGTCTGTTTTGTCGCCCCTTCAACACGCGATCAACATTCATTAACTCTTAAGTGTGGAAGATGCAGACTTCCACCGCAAAATTATTTAAAGCCGTGATTTTGGTTTTAAGTCTTAGTTAATAAAATAAAAGCTTCCGCTGCAGCTTTATAAAAACTTTCCTTGAGTCGTCATCCTGCTGGCGGATGAAGACTGGTACCGCTCTTCGCCGACCACCATAATTAACGACCTTTACGAAACTTTTGATTTCAGCAAAACGAGATACGACGAGGGACACCCTCGCAGAAAGTTCGTAAAATACACAAATACGCGATAACATTATTAGTCCTCTGTTTGTCTAATTATAGATAAGTCATCTAATAAGCAGATCAAACTTTTCGTATTGACTTCTCTTGACAGTTCACCGTACTTATTGGAAATACACAAGTGCTTGGTCGAGAAGAAACTCGCGTCGCTTTCTAAGCAAATAATTCAGGTGGACATATAGACGGGCTGAAGGACAAACACTCTAACCTGTTTCGGATAATGATTCCCGAATCCGTCGATCCGAGTCGATAGTTGTATCATTCTTAGTCTCAAGTTTAGATTGAAGCTGACACGGGTCTAAAACTGTAAGATATCGAGTAAACATGGGTTGTCGTCCATTATCGACTCGCTAAAGTGTGCGTTTTTCTTATTATCAAATGAAAAATCTTCCGATCTTAAAATGGCTGTCGAACAATATATTCAAAGGAGTTTACCCAATATCGGTCACTGAATCGACCTCTATAATAAGAAATGAATCTATCTGCAATCGCTCTAGACACTTACAAACACAAACGTGAACACAACTCGCTACTCGATTACAACATGAGGAAAACCAAAAAAATAGACGTTAGAAAATCTCTACTCAAACCCGGATGGTCTGCACGTGACAAAGCATTTCCATCTTGCCTTTTTTTCTATTCTTATTCAAAATATAGCAAGCAAAATTCCGCATGTATATTTCTATACTTGGAGAGAGAGTGCAACGTACGATATAATTGCGCATTAGGAAACCAAAAATTGTTATCTGGCATGCATTGCAAAACAAAAAATATATTAATGAACTGTAGAAGGAAATGTAATCCTTTCGCTTTCGCTATTATCTGATGAAACGCAAACGCACAAATCACTACGTACGCTTTATCTATCACTTTTTATTTATTTTGCTGTAATTTGCTAATCTCATCGTTTTTAACATTTTTATTGAGGTCTTGGTATTAGCTTAGGCTGCTTAAGGTTTTGATGTGTAAGAAAGTCGCTTTTTTCTAAGCGCCACCCTAAGGTGTCAGGTACAAAAATGATTCTAAAAAAATCCTTATTTTTAATATAAAATTTTTGTATTTTTAATCTATTATAGATAAACTTATTCCTCTAGCTTGTCGCCAAGCTATTTTATTTGATACATACGTCAAAGAGACTCTTAAGCTAGGGGTAATTTGCTATCACTTTCTCGTTTTCCCCACTACTGCCTGATCATCACCGTGCTCTAGATATAGTTGACATTCCCTAAGTGATTGATCGTATTTAAAGAGAGAACACAAGAAATCATGGGTCACGGCCCATACTGTCGCGCAGTTATTCATATAATGACTTTTCAAAATAAAGCTTTATATGCGACGGGTTGGAAAAAGTGGTCCAATCCGAACCGTTTTCTCAATAGCAGTCGTCTTGGAACCAAAATCCGTGGGCGTACCAAATTTTATCGAAATATCTCGAAGGTTGCAGCTCATACGTCGAACACAGGTATACATGGAAAGATATCAGACGGACAGAGAGACAGAAAAACAGACGGACTTGGATTGACTCAGAAAATGATTTCGAGTCGATTAGTATAATAAAAGGATGATGTACGTCAAGTCCTTCCAGGTATTATAACCGTCCGACCCATCTTTTCTTAGGCCAGCCGACTTAGAATCGTTTTCTGAATCAATTGACCTTTGATTGTGTGCCTGGCTTATTTTTTTTGTGCAGGTCGCATTTTTTGGGGATATTTTAATGAAATTTGCTACAATGACGTTTTTTGGCCTAAGTCTGAACGCTACCGAAAGTAGTTCGGATCGAACCCAGTTTTGCAAGTTGCTGGGTGTTGCGGGGTAATTTATATTTTTCACTTGTTTTTCTTCTATTTCATTTCGGATAAACTCAAATCGCTTATAATGTCTACTACGGTAGTCAAATCTTTAGCTAATAAACGTCTTAAGCATTCATTGTTTAACTTAAGGTTTAACCCCAAAAATCTTATCAAATGCGTAAATAAATAGATAAGGTAATAATTTTCGGTTGCTGCTGGTTTTCGACCTCCAGTAAACTAAGTCAGCTCATTAGACATCGTAAAAAGCTACGCAGTTATCGTAGGAAAAAATTGTGTGATCTTTATGAATGACGCAGAAATCTCACTTATATCTATCCGTTGACTTGCTATTAAAAATAATAGAAAAACTGCGCTTTTGTTATTTTGTTTGCTTCTCGATGAGAAACTCTAAAGAACCTCTAAGATAAACCGAGATTATATATATACCTATATCTTTGAGCGCGGAAAGCAAAACTTGCCGGTTTTAATTGTCAAAGGGTTCACATTTCAGGTGAATAAAACAAGTAAAAACATTATAGTGGACCATGACCCACTTACACCTTACTCCATCCGGCAGTTATTCACATAAGGTCTTTTCAGAGTAAGGCGTTATATGGGAAGTGGGCGAAATAGTGGACCCATCCGAACCATTTTCAATGGCGTTCGCCTTTGAATCAAAACCCTTCAGCGTAAAAAATTTCACCGAAATACCTCAAAAATGGCGCTCTGACCAGACAGATGGGTAGATAAACCGACGAATCGCTAAGTATAGTGAAAGGTGGATCTATCTGAAGTTTTTGTGTATGTTGCATACATGCACAAGAGCTTAATATGCTCCCATACCACAAGCAATTCAGAGTACGACAAAAGGAAGGGAACGCTCTGATAGTCCAAACAGGTTTAGCAACAGCTTACCACGGCTCGGCATTGCAAGAAAAAGGTGTACTTTTATTGTGCTTCTTTCTGTTTTTTTGCTATTATTCTTTGCTTGCTTTTTAAGGATTTTAGCCTGTCTGTCCGTCTCATGACGTTGCATGTATATATGTGCTTAAGCTCCAAGTCACAATTTTTGAGATATTTTGAGGAAATTTGGTGCACTGACCTACTTTGACCCTAGGAGGAAACCTATTAAAAATGGTTCTGAACTGTCCACTTTTTCGACTCCTCCTTTAATAACGCCCTTATCTAAACCAAAATTTCTTGACGGATAAGTAATAGTATGTCGACATGTTAAATTGGTACGAAAATTTGGACCGGCTGAAGCAATTTTTTGCATCCCCTCTTACATAACCGATCCAACGAAAGCTGAGCCTTCATGCCGCAGAAAAGTTTAATTTTCAATATTTCATGTGAAAATTGGCTCATAATAAGAAATCAGTCTTACCGAATTTGGATCGTATAGGTTATAATAGCTATAAAGCTGCCAATGCACAAAATGTGCTATGTCCACATGTGCTATTTGTCAAGTGTTACATTCCTGGTAGGCTGATTAAAGGATCATGTCATATGTCCTTTGTCGTTCTCGTAGCGTGGAGAAAACGGTTCACATAAGAGATTGTTATTTGAGTCTGAAAAAAAAGCTATAAGGAGTATAAGACCTGTATGTCACAGGGAAGAATGCCAATACAAATGCTTAGTGAGAATATGACTTTGACTGAAGATGAACCAAATCTCGGAAGACTCTTAAAGAGATTTGCATGCCAACTAAACCTTTAGTAAAGTAAGGTGCACTTTTTGTTCTAAAGAGGATCTCAAAATTCTTGAAGCAATAGGGTCAGCTTATTAAAAGAAGAGAAGTTGTTCATCAAAGGCTGAAAAGAAAGATGCAATCTTCCTTATCATTGTACGAAAGTGAGCATTTTGCGTGATCGCTTTGCAGCAGTTTCTGAGTTTCTTGCAAGGCGATAGAGAAATTTTGGAATCGGGTCTTAAGTCAGGAAGGAATTCTCTTCCAGAAACAGTGTCTTCTGATCTTCAAAAGGAAATAAATTTGTAAACCACTGTAATTAAAAGTGGAACAGCGACAGAAGGTGCATTCAAGCATTTATCGATTATGGCCACGAAAGGCTTTCTATTAGACTTGTTCAGCAGAAGTTGCCTGCTCTGTGCTACTATTCACTGTTTATTTTTTGAGTTTTCTTCTCTAAGTTTACCTTCAACATTAAATCATTAGCTAACCGTTTGCTTAAGAAGACTAATATGTTTTCATAAGCCGTTAAGGGAAGTTATATAAGTTAAATATTAGCATAACCATCATATTTTTGTGAATTTTTTGAATTTCAATTTTTTTTTTTGTGCTTTTAATTATCTATTTGTTTAATTTTTCTTTTCTCAGTTAAATAAAACTGTCATACAAAAATTTATGTAACGAACATCTACTTTACATACGTTCGTAGGTATGACTTGTAGTCTTAAGAACAAAAAGAAATACGATAATTAAAATTTCCGTTTTTTATAGGCAAACTACTTTTATGGGCCACGATGGGCATATAAATGTTATCTTCACGTTAGTGACATTTAAAAGTATACAGCAAAGATGCTGAAAGTTCTCACAAGGAGGATTTCACGATTAAATCGCTTAAAAATTGTATGTCAATCCATTGATACGACTTCCACGTTTATGAAGCTTACATGTCAGAGTAACAGGACTCATTACGCTTTCCTTGCATGTGAAGAGGATTCAAATAGAAACCCGTTAAACTACTCCGTCATTGAAGGTTGATATCAAACTATTCGCAGTCGGTGTTTAAAATGAAAGAGACCAATATTTTCTACATGCCCAAGCGCCTACTTCCCCGGAGACCGGTCTATAAAAAACCGTCAAAGAGAAAGTACGAAACTCAATGGCGTTTATTAAAGGAAACCCTGCCGCTTATAATCTGCCTCGTCCCAACTCTTGGGAGTATTCAAGGTAAGTATTAAAAAGCTGCTATTGAATATCAATACAATTTCTCTTGTCATCCCTTAAAAGTATCATTCGCACAATGTGCCTTCTTTGAATAAGTCTCGAAAGCTTCAATCTAATACAGAGGCAAAGGAATACTCGTCTTGTCTTTCAATAACAACTTTTAATTATAACCTTTTAATAAGCGTTTTTATTCGGTTAAGGCTTCTTATACGCTCAAAGAGTAGGCCAGCCAAGGGGCAGCCCTTCGAAACGGAAGAGAAAAAAAATAAAGTCCGAAGAGAAACCGATTTAGCCGAAAATGAATAGGGATGAAAATAACTTGTGTCGTGTTGTAGAGTAAACGTAAACTATTAGCGCTATAGGCTGCTTTCGCTGCTTAAACCGACTATAATCCCTGGACTATAATCCTTGGCCATCTATAATACGTATTATTATTGGGAAATGTCGTAAGAGAGGTAAAATTGACTTTTTTCCTGTTCAAACTGTTGCAGACTCCCTCTCTGAGCGGCTCTCCGACTTTTAATGTACGTACTGTGAGGTTCAATTTCACTTTAGCTTAAGAAAAAAAGTTGAGACGTTATGGTCCGGCGAGGTCGGCCTTTGAATGCGCTGCACTGCTTCATCCACAACAGTTTTTTTTGCATAGGAATGAGTTTTTGGCAAAGGGAAGAAATCCAAAAATGATGAATCCCCTCGGTCCATCTGCTTATTATGATTAATATTATTTCTATTTTTTTTTTATCAAGGAGTTTACAATTATTTTTGCCATAAAATACCAAGAATTGGACCTATTGTCACATAAAAACTGACTTGTCATGCGAGCTCTTGAATGGGAAACTTTCCGAAAAATAGTTCAGTGTTCTCCAAACTTAGTTCACAAAACTTTTATGTCAAACGTCTAGTCTGAAATAGTTCAAATCATAAAAAGCTAAGATGTAAGCCCCTTCGTCCCATAGCTGAGTAGATAAGAGTCGCGTCTATCAAATCGGTGTTCGCGATTTCAATTCTCAGTACTGTAGACTTTATTTAGTGGCAGATGTAATGAGTGCTTAGTCGGTTAACGCACTTACCATGTCTTTCTCTCTTCCCCGCTTCTTTTTGTCCGTCGCCGTGTTATGCATACAGCAGACATAGCCTGTGTGATTGATCACATTTAAAAAGAAAGGAAAGGGAAATAGTCAGAAGCAGGGAGAGTCAGAGAGATGTTTGCGCAAAATGATCAATGGGCACAGTGTCCATGCTGGTGGGCGGACAGGAACGTCTACGAATGAATATATGAAGAGCAGATATATGCAGGCAGACAATGCATGAACACAAAAAGAAGTCAACTAAGCGGACAGACAGCGTGAGTTTATATAATTTAATCGGTTAAGAATCCCACTTTCATATATATTGATGCTTTTGGTCATTACATGAATTTTGAAAAAAAAGGTCGACATAGTTAAGCTAATACTAAGGTTTGAAAAACGCGAGTAAGATAATTATAATCGACCGCGATCGAAGCTTTTATACACAACACCGTTATCCGTTGTATACCATCGTGACATTCACGTTATTTAATTCACACTTAGCTTGTTGCATTCTACTCTCCAAGTTGTGGTAACATACTTTCTTGTGAGGAATGTCTTGTTTGCCTCATCAATAGTAAGCAGGAAACATTAAAAGAGTAAAAATAATAAAAATTTTATGACTTATAACTGTGTGTAGGCGTGGCAGATTTTTCCTATTTCTGTACAGGTGTTGTAAGGCCACCCAATTTTTATGGTTGTGTCTGTTGCGGGTCATAAGCAGAAAACGAAAAGGTTTTTCTTTTTGAATATGGAGATAGCCTCAAACTGTGGTGCACTGTGGTTGTGTACTTTGGGCGATTTTTCAGTTCGTTTTCGATACCAACCAGAGTAGGATAATTTCCAATGTTTCAGCGCAGTTGAAGCCAATAGCGCAATTTTCATGTCGAATGGTCACGACAGACGTTACAAAGACGGACAAGGAGGCCCACAGACAGACACACGGACAGACGGGCGTGCTTAAATTGGTTTAAAATTTGATACTGACCAAGAATTGCGCATACTTTAAGGGGTGTCTGAGGCTTTCCCCTCAACCTTCGACGATTGGTATAAAAATATCATAGTCGGCGCTTAACGACATCTTCAAAGTATTTAAAACCACGGGATTAAAAAAAACCAACTAATGTTCATAGATCGGTAGAGAAATCACTAACTAAGTGAAGCTTAAGCCGAATTCAACTGAAGTCATATTAAGATATGCACCTTTCGTTCAGCAGCATTAAATTGCTACTGATTTCTGCACGATGGAATCCTGGGGTGAAGAGCCCCCTTAGGTTTTTATTAATCCTTAACACACGCTATTGAGTTTTTCTTTTTAGTTAAAATGCTTTTTAATATTTTTCTTTGCTATTACTTTACTTTTAAATCTTATTATTTTTGAGAGATTAAATTTTTATTTAATTATATATTTTGTTACATAATATGTAATGTATCTGGATGTGTATATGTAGGAGAAGTGCTCACGACTTGGATATATATTATTTTACAAGTTCACTAGTTCACCAATTTTTACACACATTCAGTTAAACTTTATTTAGATAAATCTGTACTAAACCGCGTTTCTTGCTTGACTAACTAAACCAAAACGATTTTTATTGTATTCGTATTATTGTTAAAGAAAAATCAAAAAAAAAAAAAAAAACAAAAAAAAAAGTAATGTAACAAAGAAAAAAATAACACGTTTGTGGATTTGTATGAACATTTGTAGATACATATGTAAGTGTAACCAGACAATAAAACACCAAAATCGTTGATATGTCATCTCTCTTTTCGCTTTTGGTTTTACATTAGACACTAGCTTAAGTAAGCAATTGTTTTCCAACATTTATGGGGGGATCTCGCTTCATAGGTTATGCGTATCGTTCAGAAGTTAGCGTATAAGAAGTTTATAGCATATATATATGCTAAGGGATTCTCGAAGAACCCGTCTAATGTATTTACACACATTTGTTTGTTTGTACACAAAAGTCCACCGTTATGCATACTGTTTAATTTAGATAGATTTTATTATCTTTTCTTTTTTTTTTTTTTACTTCTCAGAAAGATGAGCCTTCAACGTCAATTTTTCAAGTAGCCGTAATTGTGGGGTAGAGACTTGAACTCTATACTAAAATAAATAGTAAGAAAAATAAATAAAATTCTCTATAAGTAAACAGCAACTAAGTAGCAAAAGTGTTTGTACTAAATAGTCGAGTAATGCTACTACTACTACTACTACTACTTGCTTGCATATAATACACTCGATAATATAGCAGCGTATCGCTTTAGATATGATTATTGATGATAATGAAAACCGAAATGCACATGAAAAAGTTAAAAAAATCAAAACGAAAAAAATTTATTTATTGATAAGTTTAGCATTGAGCCATAAACCTATTGGTCAAATATATTAATTTTAAGAAATTTTGTGTTCACTTTTTGTAAAATATCGAATTTCTTCTGTTGGTTAAGGAAAGAAGTGTCTTTTCAAAGACAAATTGATAACAGAGTACATTGACTTCGTTGCCTTAAGTCCAATGTCGAAAACATAAAATAAAGCATTGTCTCGATTGCCCTGATTACGTATCATAATCATCTTATAATTGTTATATAACATTTTTGACTAAAACCACAATCACCACAATTACTACAATTAATAAAATCACTTCCCTCTACCACAACTTGTTACTAAGCAATGTCATACGCGTACGCACACACACATACACATACACACACACACGCACTATATATCTATGTGACACTTGACTATTTTATCATTTTATATCAACCTATCATACAACATCAACTGGCTAAGTATTTAATAATACTTTTATTACTATTACTGACTGATAGATAAGCATAACAACAAAGTTTCGTTATTCTTAAAACAAATAAAAAGTAGTGTAATCCATTGAAGATAGGGAGAGAGGGTGTCAGAGTACAAGTTTAAAGCATCAGGAACTAGAAAGTAAAATTGTTTGAGCCAAAAAATAGATTACACTTTTTTTTTTTAATTTCTTTTCTTTGGAAATGTTTTCACATAATTATCTCTACGTTGATTGACTTCGCCTAATAAGACATTATGCGCACTTCATTACTCGAGCTGCACTATCCCAAAGCGAAATTAGAACAAATAAGAACACTATAGTCGAGCAAGATCGACTATTAGACACCCTACATCACTTCGCCTTATACAAATGTTCATTCATTTTCGTGATTACATTAAAATTTATGCATTATTTTTATGCAAAGCCATAACTTATATGAAAGCCCTCAACACGTCAACTAACATGTCTTTAGAGCACCCACCATTTTACATAAGCCCTTTATATATACATATGGTTCAAATCTAACAAAGCCAATTTACTTGTCGTGTTGGTAATTTCGACTTGCCTGAATCTTCAAAAACTATATTTTAGATTTTGTCACTATTTCGTGGGATCCCCTTTATATGTTTGGGTCTAAGGAAAAGGCCTGTTTGATCCGAATCTTACTCTTACGGGTCAATTTTCATCGTAAATTATTAAATATTATTTGGACATTTTTGGCATATACACGCTTATGTTCCATCAACAGCTTTTTGTGAGGTGGTATGTAGAAAATAGACCTACGTTGTCCAGACGCGGTAAGACTGTTGTTTACGTCGTATTATTATTATGTGATGAACGTTCGAAAGGGGTTCTTGAACACTATTTATTATATAACAGGAAACTTCTAAATTCAAAAGTAAAATTTTTAAACAATTAATGCCGAGTGTAGTCACCATCTATTTCAATAGCTGCTTCCCGATTCAAACCTTTCACTCCAATTTAAAACGCATTTGTAATAGCGTTCGTCTTTGGGCCAAAACACGTCAGTGTACCAAGTTCATGAAAATATTTAGAAAACTGTGAGCTGTGGCTTGAAAACAAAAATACATGATCAGACATCAAGCGAACAGACGGACAGACAAGCTTAGATCTATTCAGAAAATGAATATGAGTCGGTCGGTGGATCCATCTCAAGTCCTTCTGGGTGTTAGACAACGCCCCACAATGTACCACGAATAGCGTAGGATGTAAACCCTGTAATCAACGTGGATTTGTGCAACCGTCTTTGTGGGTGATACAAAAAGGAAAACTGGATATTTTTCCCGTTATTCATAAATTACCTCAGATATAACGACCAAACATTTCCCCACATACTCTCATACCGTACAAAAATGGAAAATATCGGCCCGCCTAGCCGTATGCGCTCGTGATAGTTATCTCTCTTATCTACTTTATTACTCGGTAGATTTAACTTTGACACTAAACTCAAATTTAATTTACACCCGTATACCTGCGTTAAAAAAGTTAAAATTATGCAATGATTCATGAAACGCTAGAAACAGCTCTGTACTGTTCAAACCAATTCTGGAATATGCAATAACTGTTTCGCTTCCACCTTATAAATACCACGTTAATCTTTTAAAAAGTGTCTCAAAGTATTGTTTGCATTTTCTAGCTTGAGATGGGCAGCTTCTTTATCCTTACTTGAAACTTATTGATCCATCGACACTAACCACTTGGTTTGATGTTTATGATTAAACTATTGAATGGCGACGTTTCCTTTCCAGGATGCTTGCTTGATATTCTTAGTTGATGACTGCTATATTTCCAATAGAAATCCTTATTGTTATGCGCCTGCACCTACGCATTTCATTGATTAATCCACCCATTCAAGTTTATCAATTATTTAACGCTTATTTACGCTTATTTATTCATAGCTCTTATCCTCATCAAAAAAAAAAAGGAAAGAGAAAAGCATTGGCATTGAAGTAATAGCTTCTAAACTATTATCTATTAATTACTTAATTTGATTCGAATAACTTAATGGCTGTTGTAATGTATTTTCATCGATTAATTAAATCCTTAATAACACATCACTCAATAATTTAGTAGTAGAATGACAAGCAAATGTAAAATGACATACAGAGGTAGGATGATTATTGACGAATCCATATAATTTTGTGGAAAGCAGGTACATTTGAAAGAAATGTGTCGAAAGTTCATGGCATTCCAACGACTAGTTTACAAGTTGCGGATGTTTTAATGACGCTTCATACGAAATTTAAAATTTTCAATTATTTTACAAAAAGGAAAATATATTCACTAAATTATCAAAATAACTTGTAAACTAATGGCCGGAAAGTGTAAATAGGGGTGACATCTATATATCATCCTACGATCCGATCCCAACCATTTTCAATCGCGGTCGCGCTTAACACGCCAAAGTGTACCAAATTTCATCAAAATATCTTAAAAAATTGCGAAAGAAAAAAAGGCAGACTGATGGACAGAGGGACAGACAAGCTTAGATGTATTCAGAACATGATTTTGTATAATAAAATGTGGGCGGGTAGGTTCATCTCAAGTTCTTCTGGGTGTTGTACAAAACCGAAGAAATTTAATATACCCTTATACCGCATAGGTGTACAGCATAAAAAGGCAGGAGTCAAAGCAAGGGAGTCAATGGGAACATAAAAATTATTATTAAGGAGAGATTTTAGTAGAATATCGATTGTAGCTAATGTCAATTATTGTGAACAAAAAGTGTCATTTGTAAAATGTTGTTGTAAAATCTTGCTTTACTTTCTTCTTTTATGTAACTGAATGTGTGTCTGCCTATGTCTTACATTCCTATGTATACGTGAAGACATAAATTAGCATCATATGTTCCGTAACCAGCAATAAAAATCAAAAAGCCTAATTTTATGACTTAAACCCTAAATGTTCACAAAATTTAAAAAAGAAAAAAAAGCCGAACGCACAACAACAAGTAAAGCCGCAATTCAATCGAAATTGAATTGTATGACAAAGTCATTGATTTTAAAACCACATATGCGTGTACAAATGCGGGTTTATGTTTATGCGTGTATGCATGCGTGTGTATGTGTATGACATTTATTTGTATTGAAACCTTAAATAAAACGAAAAAAAAAAAAAAAACAATTTTATGTCGGTTAGGAAGAAAAAAAATAATACTCCCAAGAACTGGAGAGAAAGGGGAAGACCTCTGCGCTTATCGTGTTGTGGTGTATTTTTTACAAACCAAACACAAACGCAAAGAGCTTAACGTAAATAACGTCAGAATACCAGTTAAAATAGTATTGTAGTAAAGATGATGGCATGGATTGCGGCGATGGTGTTGGTAGTGGTGGTAGTGGTGGTGGTGGTGGCTGCCGTTGGTTAGCGTTGGTGTCGGTGTATATGACACTAAACACAAAGAAAACTTAACGGAAAAGCCGCAGGAAATCAAAAAACATACACACACCGCTTATCAGGGAAAGACAATAAAAAAAAGAAAATACATATACGTATATACATACACAAGCTTGCATAGAAATTTTGCGAAATTTTGTTTCAAGGGGGAAAACGATGCCTTGGTTGTTCTCCAATTTGTTGTCTTTCTTTGTTCGTGAGAATCTTTTTTAGAAAAGAAATTCATTTCTTTATTTGGCACGCGTTTGTTTGCGCTACTTTGTGCAAGGAACACTTATATGCAAA
>CCAG010001582.1:0-24406 GCA_001077435.1 Glossina morsitans morsitans
ACCTGCTTGTCCGTCTTGTACTCTTGTGCTCAACCTCCAGGTATTAAGTTTTAACATATTTTGATGACATTTGATAGGCTGACGTGTTTGGTCCAAGGACCAAATGATTTTGTTGTTTCAAAAGTCGTTCTATGAATAACTATATTGAGGGAAGCGGTGTTGGGCATTTGATGGTGGGCTCTGGCCCACTATAATATCTTCACTAGTCTCATATATGGTTTTGTATGCGGATAGGTTACCGTATTGGTCCGATCCAATTAGTTTTAAACAGCGTTTGTTCTTATGCCTAAACATATCCGTTTTAGGAAATTTTAATGAGATCTCTCGAGATTTGTGACCCGTAGCTTGAACGTAAAATACATGGATAGATATTGGACGTACGGATGGACGGACGGAAAATAATTCTGAATCGCTTATTGTACTACAAGTTAGTAAGTAAATTAAATCCAAATCTCAACCAAAATGGATGAGCCAATATATTCACAAGACTAGTGGAGAGGACTTTGATTGACAGATTTTTGTTCTTAAATTTTGAGAACATTACTGCAGTAATTTATTTAATTTGATGAGAATAAAATGGGTATTTATTAATTTATACATACATATATTTATATGTATATTTATATATACATACGAGTCAGATGAAACATTGTTTAGGTTGCATTGCATAAGTAGATATTACTTCGATAAATTTATATACCTATTGTAGATATAAATAATAATTTTGCACCACAACTAATGTCGCATAAGAATCGTGAACGACTTTCATATACTTGCATACATAATAGAACATAAGACAATGCAAAATTTGACTGAATAGTAATTAAATTAATAAATAGTGCGTTTGTTCTATTAAACCGTAAGGTTTTCTGTGAAATTTCATTGCAAACTCCCTAGGTGGCTCAAGAAAGAATGTAATCATGTGAAGAAAAAAAAAGTTAACAGCACTATTCAAGTTAAATTGCTCAGGTATAGCATATATCATAAATTTTTTTTTCTTTTTTTGCTATACTGGTAGCGCTTTGTCTAACATCTTTGTCAAAATTCACAACATAAACGTCATTAGTGTTTCAACTGCAGTTGGTTTTATGCGACGCAAAAAGTATTCTTTTCGATTTTTACGGTGCGAAATAAAATTTTTTATGCAAAAACCTGTACAATGTTGAAGAGAGCCTTTGATCTCGAGATTTTGTTGCAAAAAGATGTTTACAAATGGTATAAACAGTGCAAAGAAGGGAATGAGTTGAAGACGAAAAGCGTCCTGGACGACCATCAACTTCTACCGATAAAAGTCACATCGAATAAATCAACGATTCGGTGCTCAAATTCAAGAGTTTCAACATTAAACCCATACCGTTTCACACCCACCGCAATACCCTGACATAGCCCCATGTGACTTCTGCCTATTTGCTAAACTCAAAAGACCACCTTTTTGACTCGATTGAAGCGATACAAACTGAATCGCAGAAAGCTTTGAAGGCTATTGCGGAGAATCGACTATAACAACAGTTTCGAGGATTGGAAAAATCATTGGCATAAGTGTATCGTTTATTCTATTAAACCGTGAGATTTTTCTTGAAATTTCATTAAAAACTGCGGTTACAGAAAAAATATAGAAATTCAGAAATAGCAACAGGGAGGGGCAATCCGGCATTTCAATTTAAAATTGGCCTCTTTAGTTTTAGTAATGACGTCGGCGTCATATTCTCAATATTATAATAGTTATTGAAAGATCGACATGCATTTCATAGTGAGTGGTTTGCCTCGCAGTTGATATGAGTTTAAGACGGTTTTGTAAGCCAATAATGACGCGTTACTCTTCCCGGAATACGAATATTTATCGAATTCAATGAAAACGGCGAATAACACCGACCAGATAATAATTTTATAATAAACGATACACCCAACCAAGTAGGTATGCTCTACGAGGTTCAAAGATGTGTAAGCTTAAGCCGACTCTTATCAGATGATAATGGAACGACTGGGCTCCAACCGAAAACATGCAACACAAATTTTAAAATATCTTTTTGCACCGACTCGAATTGATCCATACAACACCTATAGTTCGAACACCGTTGCAGTGAATCACGATAAATTAGTTTGCTAACGTTTACTCATTTAGTTGTGTTTTGTTTTACTGATCATTTCTTACTGACCATTGATCTCTTTACTTGCTATTGCTTATTGGTAAACCTACAGCGTAACTTATTTGTGTCCACGCTAGTGAACTTGATAAGTTGAGATTAATGCATAATGTAGATTATAGTATAAAGTCGCAGTAACTCTATACTATGTTCTTATGCTTACATAACTTATAGTTAATAGTAATAAGTAAAATAAAATAAAACAAAGCTACATTTGGCGGGGTCTGAATCTCGCATATTCACAACTTCTCTTATTTGATACCCATATCGCTGGTATTCTTAAGATAAACTTAGTCGCGGTGTCTACCATATTCATTTCTTTAGTTTTAAACATTCTCTCTTGTTTGTCTTATCATAGCTACGCATAAAACTGCAAAGAAGTGAAAAAAATAAAATTTTGTCACTTGTATGTAAGGAGTAGAGTGTAAAGCGTAAGGTACATGGAGAAAATTTGAACCTTTTAAATTTAATAATTTCCGAGTAACGAGCAAAAATCCAAGAATGTTTGTTAAAAAAAAACCGACTTGCTTTCAGTTTACGCTCCACTGCGCCCTTCTGCTACGACCAATTTTGCCCATTTTCTACAGCAATCTGCGTGCGAAGGCTTCCATTGTTTCTACCAAATTTGAATCCGATATCTTAATTGTTGCGATCATGAGTGTGCCAACAGCGCACACCACACAGACAAACAGACGGACAGACATGGCTAAATCAACTCAGAAGTTCACGCTGATCAAGAATATGCACACTTTATAGGGTCTCTGAAATTTCGTTTTAGGTGTTACAACAAAATGAGTATACTCCCATCTTACAGTGGTGGTGGGTATAATAAAATAGAGGAAAGCAATAATGCTACACCTTCCTTCTTTGGCAGAATAATTGTTGCAAGTAAATGATCATTCTTAAACGCTGTAATTATTGCTCACCTTTTTGCTACAATGGATTCTTATAAAGACTTTCTTATGAATAGACACTTATGTATTTTTTAAATATTTTTCTATATATTTGTGTTTGTGTACGTACGTTGCCCTACACTTACACACTTTGTATTTTATTTATTTTCTATATAATTTTAATCTATTTTAGTGTACCATTTTTGTTTTATTTTTGTCATCTTTAACTTTGATATTATCATTATCTTTAAATTCTACGACCTTATAAGGTCCCAAATATTTATTTTCTTACTTATCTGATCTTACCTAGATTACCTGTTTCTAGTGAAAAATAATTAATTGTGCTGTCGTAATATATTTGTTGTTTTTATTTTCTCTTATCTAATAAGTATCTGTTTTATCTATATTTAGTTTCTTTAGAATAAGCCTCTATATCATAGAATGGGTCGATTTTACCGTCTTTGTTAAGATGCGTAAAGTGTCTGGGGGACCTTGCAAATACGATCATAGTTCGTAGAGACATTACTGATATATAATGGATGGTGTTGTGTTAAAACAATATGGGAAGTATTTTGTACAAAATTCCTAATCATTTAATTCAGCCGATAAATATGAACCGATTGATATATTCGTTTAATGTCCGGTGGCTACATTCCAATTCCAATGTACCATATGTTTGATAATGATGTCTTGTTGATATTACTTTGTCTATTTTCAGGTACTTGCATAGATCTTGCATTACGGTGTTTTTTTGTACAATATATTTTATATCTTGGCCCGTTATGAACGTCTGCATAGGTCCCTAGTTAAGAATAAAATTTTCAAAGATTGCCCTTGCCACGGCGCTTGGCGTTCTTATCTGTAACTGGGGATGTTATCAGATGTGTGGTAAGATCACAGATTAGTGCTACCGCGTATTCGTCGCCATTTCCCGTCTTTGTTAAAGGACTTATGGTGTGAATGAATGGTGCGGTAGATGCTGTTGGTGTGAAAGTCATATGAGTTTTGGTATTATGGCACTCCTTGACATATTTAACTATTGGTTTTGTCATTTGCGGACAGTGATAACATTTTCGTATTTTCATTTGCCTATGTGTAATCCCCGTCCAATCGCTTTCTACGAGGTCGTTGCGATATTTTATAAAAAAATTCTTTGATTTCGGTCTTACAACAATTGCCTATTATTCTCATCTTTTACAGTAGCGCTACTCCTATCCTTTATTTTAAATTGATTTTGCGATACAGATTTGAAAATTTTCCCGCTGGGTGATATTTTGATTCGTGACTTTCCTAGTATACCGACTTCTGTTTCTAGCGTTTGAAAAGACTGGCCTAAGTCGAGTTTTCGATTCGTATACATGTCGCTTATTTTGAATTTGACAGTTATTTTCCTCCCATGTGTATTGGAACATAGGTGCCAGCCAAATTTTATTTGCATACATTTTTTTTGCGTCATTATTATTAATGACGTTATAGACTTTGGGCTCCTTATTTGGTCCTTTATTATATTTTTGTTCATTTGCGCAGTTAATTTCGATCGTGTGTGTTTACTTTCCTGTTTACGTCTTTGAGGTCTTTGGTTGTTATTCGGGCTAGGGTGTCAGCTATGTTGCTATCTTTCCCGTGTTTATGCAATTTTCCTCTACATTGGAACTAATTTGCGCTCTCCTGAAGATCCGCGATATTAACGTCATCAGCGAAGGGCAGTGTGTGGGCTTGCGCATGTTCCAAGAGCGGGAGGGATGAATGGATGGGTGACGGGCCTGAGGTGTGGGCTATGTCTTCGGGAGGTTGGGTGGGGAGGGAATCATTTTGGTTTGATTTGATTTCATGGCAGGCTGCAAACGGGATATTGGAAAACAATTTTAAATAAAACTCGCCTGAGTCAATATCTAAAATAAAAAAAATTCATGTTGATATTTTTTACCGCTTAGCTTTGTTATGACAAATAAAACAGAACTAAAAAAAAAAAAACTTTTTCAGAACCCTGTACATATAACTTGTGATATTTCTACTGGTAGAAATACATCAAAATTGTACTGTTGTTTGTAACGTCCAGCAATAAGCTGGAGCAGCTGAGCTCTCTCTATCTCTCTCTCTCTCTCTCTCTCTCTCTCTGATAGGGTATATATACTGTTGATTTGAAATCAATGGAACATAGATCACGCATGACTTTTGGAAACGAAGTCAACGATGCCCCTTTATGGTAAAATCGAGAGTTTTCTTTTCCAAAAATTTTTCAATATTGTTTTTTAACTAACAGATTTTATAATGCGTTCATGTTTCCAAAGGTTTTCGTTAATAGGGCTTCGAAAATATGACATTTTTAATGGCTTTAAGCAGACATAAATCGTATCGAAAGCTCATTCGATAATGTTCCATTGAAAAAATAAGTTTCTGCTAAAGTATAAGCACACACATCCAAATACACGCGGCAAATAGATTCGTTATAAAGTTATTTAAATTGAAAATTAAAATTTTTTCCCTAAGACGGTGTAAATGGAAAACAAGTATAAATATGCTTTTTTTAGTCATTTACCAGACATAAAATAACACAATTACATGTAATAGGACATGAAAATAAGCGCTTAATCATGAAAAGCGTAGAAATAACAATTCAATTAAATTGAAAGCGTACAAAATAAACGATAAAACACTAAAATGCTTCTAACAAATAAAAAGTGTTATAATAATAGAAGAACTAGCGAGCAGGTTATACTCGCCTGGGGCCGAATATCGCATCACCATTAAACTCTTTAGGGCTCCACGCTTTCATTACTGTTAACATTCTTACACTATCACCTTCTAGTCTCCAAGTCCTTTTATTTGATACCAACCGAAATCGATGGTATTGTTAAGAAAAAATTAATCCACATGGTCGTGGGGTCCACCAAAATTATTTTAGAATTAACGCGTTATTAATTCATAGGACGAATGTACAAAATAATTTTAAACATTTTATCTTATGTTTATGTTATGTATGAATAGTCAGCAGGAAAAAGCTCAAAAAGGTGAAAAAAAAAACCTAAAATTTAATCATCTGTAATTTTGCGTGGGCATGGTCGATTTTTGCCATTTTTGCACATAAATAGTAGAGTGCTTTGTAAAGTAAATGTGGAAAATTTCAGCCATCTATGTTTTATTCGCGAATGATGAGCAAAAACCTATATATGTTTGATATGAAAGAGGGAGTTTCGTTCAGTTAATGCGGGCTTGTGCTCTCACCAATTTGACCCATTTTCAATATCAACTCCGTACAGAATCTTCTAGTGGTTTTACAAAATGTGAAGTCAATATCTTCATTTTTGCGACCAGGAGAGTGTCGACTTGCGTTCACTACACAGACACACAGACGGACTGACGTAGCTAAGTTGATTCAAAATTTCAGGCTTCTCAAGAATATATATATATATATATATATATATATATATACTTTATAGAGTCTCTGAAGGTACCTTTTAGGTTTTCTAAACTTTACGACAAGATGAGTGTACCCTCATCCCTCGGTGATGGGTATAAGTATTTGTTTTTTTTTTCTTGTTCATTGTAATATCACGAGTTCTGAGAAAATAATTAATTAAAATTAGGTACAAATAATTGCGTTTGAAGGCAAAAGTGTTGCCTTTGAAGTTGTCTTTTTTGTTTTGAAATTTTTCATTCTAAAGATCGTGAAAGTGTGAAACAGTCCTGTAAACAATTTTATTTTACGAGATTACAAAATATTCAAGTTTAACTTACTGGTATAGGGATGTTATATATAAAATGAATAATATGTTGCCGCTATTCATTCACTTTACTTCAAATTGCGAATGGGTGAAAAAGGGAAAGATATATAGCAAGGTGGTCGCAGCCTGTTGAATCACTGCGCCCAATCGGTAAGTGTTACGCCTTTACCGGCTGAACACCCACTACGGCTAAGGCGCGAACACTGACTTTTTAGTCAAGGTTCTTACCTAGTCAGCCACTTTTACGGAGCGATTGACCGATTCTTTCGCTTTTAGCCGCTTTGTAATGTCTCCACCACGTCCTTTGCCCTCAACACACGGTCGAGTCGATTCAGGAACGTAGTGAAGGGATCTATTCTTTGTCCATTGTTATATATCGTGTAAAAAATTCCTTCTTTTTTTATAGTTAAGCAGTTCTAACGAGCGCTTCGAATCGATAACACATTGATGTTTCTCTCTCACTGAAGCGGTAAGCGTGGCAAACAGCTTTGTAAAATAACTTTCGCTTGTCTAAGTTTATGTGCAAAACAGTTAATACAACTGGTTTTTGATGTCTTTCGGAAATCACTTCGAACAAAAGTAGCGTTGTCTGTGACTTGCTAATATTCGTAGACAAACGATCGATATGTCATAACATTTTGATAGGCAACACTTCCGCTTCAATGTGTTATGCTATTTACAATTTGCTTCAAAATAAACGTGGATATGCAAATATTGTTATTAACGAGAGAAGCAAATTCTAAGACTAAAGTCTTAAAACGCCAGCGTACCTACTAAGGCTGTCCAATCTATTGCAAGCTAGTTTACCACATTTGAAATTTGAGATCGCGATCATTGAGTTGTTTTCCGAGATCCTTGACCTACTCGGCCGCTCAGGCGGATTTATGTAAATATTAAAATTGCTGTTAAATTTATTTCAATAATCGGCTCATGAATATGGAATATGGACTTGCGAAATAAACGAGTCCTATGCAGTTTTATGAAATTGCGCTGCAGGTTTTTATATGTTGCCAATAATTGACGATCTTAGATATTGGAGGTAGGTATTGGAGGTAGTTTATCGCCTAATTGGAACTTAGCTTTTGCCTTACAGATTAACTGCCATAAGAGTGCCAGCTTTTTATCAGATGCCATAGCATCTAACCTAACATTGCATATGGTATTTGGAAAGATGTTCACTAAAACTTCATTTCCGTGGTCACAATTGCATTGCATTGTTGCAACGACTGATGCGATCGAAGTGTTTCAGCTTTAAAGCAAGCAGTGTTGAAAAGAGAAAATTGAAGCAATTACGGGGAGATACGCTTTAATAGCCTACAATACAGCAAATCTTTCGTCGAATTTTTTGAACTTTTATTTAAATCTTAACCTCTGCCGGGGCAGGAATGGCAATTCGCAATATCGTAAGCAAGTGTAAGTGTATGCGGATGAAAGTATGTCGATACGTATGCTGTTTCTGAGTTACAAACAGCATAACAATCTCGCCGTAATCCTTACGTCCTGTCTTATGTTTGAATGTGTACGTGTGTGTATGTGCAGTGGTGGATTTAAAACAGAGCAAGGAATTCAATAAATTTTTCAAACACATTACTATTGAGCAAAGTCAAATGCTTTGCAAGCGTTGTTGCCAAACGTGACTGCACTACGGAAATAAAGACTTTATACCAACAACAACTATCAAATAAAAATGAACTAAAGAATAAAAAAAAAAACAAATAAATAAATAAATAAAACAGAGATAAAATTCAAAAAAAAAATAAATAAATAAAAAAATAAAAAAAAATAAAAAAAATAAAAGAATAAAAATGAGAACAATCGTAATCCATATGCTTTTGCCGTGTTAACGGAAGGTGTTGGGGTGTGCTACATAGAGAGACTTTAATATTTTATTAAATTTCTTTAAAACATTTACAATACAATAGTTTTAACCCATATGTATGTACATATGTTATATAATATATGTGTATATATAATACTTATGCAGACATATGGTTAAGCATGCATGTGCAAATACAAAAACAAACACCATTGCGAATACATATATTTATACACGTAGACTTACGAATGCGAGCATGAGTGGCATAGCGTTTGGTCGGTGCAGTGGCTTATTCTTGTTTTGTTTCTTCTTTTCTTGTTTTTCATTATTTTGTTGGTGTTAGTTTTTGCCCATTCAAGCATCATCATAAAATTGCAAAATACACCACACATCTATATCCATACATACATGAATATACATGCTTGTACACTGTTTATGTGTGTGCTTAACGAAATACATATACTTTGGAATGTTCGTTGGCGTTGTGCGTATAGCGGTTTCTTTTTTCTTTAACGCCAAATAATTGAGAATATATTAAATTCATCGTGCCATTTGAACTTCATTTAACTTTTCTCTTTCAGCGAGCATGGGTATGCTTTCCAAGTCTGTTTGTCAAGTTGAACCATTATAAAATATCGAAACTGAGAAGAAAAAAAAAGACGTTGTCTTCTGCCATTCTATCAAACCCTGTTTTGGTATAAAGTTTGCTTTGGGTGTGACGCATGTCCATGGGCATGCAATTAAAGTGATATGCAATTGCTTTGTAGCATTTAGCTATAGGGTTCTACTTAGGCCAGTTATAGTTTTACTAATGCACGCATACATACATACATTATATGTCTCTTTTTGTTTCCTTCATATTTCGAGAATGCATTCACTTTGTACTCTAATGCTTTTTACTTCACTTTGTGGCACCGTAACATACACAACGCTAGCGTAAACAGCCACACAACCAAACGTATGTTGTTTGGTTACTTTAGTGTTCTTTCGTGTTGCTGATGCTGGAATATCGTAACATTGCTTTTCTTTCTGCGAATTGCTCTTATTATGCCATTTACTTTGCTACCCTCACAAAAACCCATACATAGAAACAATTTCTTATATAGATGTATATATGTATATATATATATATATGTATATATATATATATGTATATGTATGTATATATATATATATATATATATGTATTTATAGATACAAACGCCCACTAACATCCCTACCCATATAAAAGAAACGCATTTAGAGTTCTTTATAAAACATGATGTTTTTCGAGGTTTTCTACGTTCTACTGAAATGAATTTGTGCGGCAAACTAAATCTATACGGACCCACACAAGCAGGCACATAAAATTGTGAATGTGCAAACATGTTCAATATGTTATAGAGGAAATAGGGGAAAAAGCAAGCAGAAAACCAGCATAATATCGGATTGGTTTAAAATTTGGATACTGCACGTACTTTAAACCCAAAAAAATTTTTGTGTAATCATTCACTACCATAAACATACCAAGTTTTCCACTTTCTTTGTACTTTTCTTTTAGGCATCTCCATAAATTCTTATATCTATCATGCGTTGTACCCAAATGAATGCGATATTGTTATCACCTACAATGTGTGTGTGTGTAATCAAAATCATATTATTATATTAAATTACACACACCTGTATTTATATGTAATATATACGCTTGTAATTCTCGCGCGCTACTCATTATGACAAATTGTTATTAGATAAAAGCAAAACGTCATAGCGTTTTTTTACGAAAACTTGAACATATTTTTCCAATATTTCGGAATAAAAATTGAAAAGACGGCTTTACAACTGTGGGAAAGGAATGGTAATGGCGCCGAACAAGATTTTTTTTGCTTTTATAAGCAAGTGCGATTGTTATTAAAAATACGTTAAATCAAAGAGATTAAGACGTTGTAGTCGAGTTACGTCGGCTATTAAATACCTTACGCTATAACGTTTTATGCATTTATTATCTATCTATCTATTATCTATCATCTATCTATCTACTATCTATTATCGATCAAGTTTATCTATCTTCGTTATAAAACACGAAAGTGCATACCTTGCTTGGGTAGACGTGCGAAAAATAGATGTTTATGGTCCGAATTTAGGACAGCAAGCTCAAATCATTTTTTTATGTACCAACGCGTAAATAACGGTTTATCAATCGTAACAACGCTTATATTCCATTCAAGTTTTCCATACATTCCTTGAGTATATCAAAAAACTACCTTTCCTTTACTTTTTGTTGAGCAATATTAAGAGAAGAAAGGTTTTTTGATCAACAGCTGCTTAACATGGGACTTTTTATGAGAAATGAACACAGAAATGGTTCCATCTAATCCATTTTTAACAGCGTTTGCACTTTGAATCAAACATGTGCGTGCACCAAATTTCATCGAAATATCCTGCAAATTGTGACTGTTAGGATAGTAAAGGAAGTGCATGGACAAGCATTGGATGAACAACCTTACACATGGATTCACATTTTTAAGTCGATTGAGAAAAAAATTGATTTTGCTGAATTTAGATTACGTCAGCTGAAGCGAAAATAAATGAAGCGAAATGTAGGCATAGGGCATTTAAAGGTCAAACTTGCCCGAAAGTAATGTGTTTACTTGGTTTCCTTAGCATAATTTTAATGCCAATCGTGTTTTCGTAACTACATATCTCATCCGGATTAGCTTTTCGCCTTTCTTCTTGAAACAATTTTTCATTCATTAAAACAATATTTCTTATCGAGATGTATAATCGAGAATCTTTTTCATCATCATTACTTACTTGTGCCGTCAAAATCCTTTTATGATTCTTCTTTTAAGCAATGTATGGTGTTTATGTCAAGCGTTTTATAAGCCATAAAAAAAAAGAACAAAATGAAATAATATTCATGTCATCCCTAAAAGGGGGATCGGTAAAAAATTGTATGCAAGGGACACAATCCATTACATACACATGTCAAGTACATACATTTAGATAAATTTTGACTTTTAATTAAAAAAAAATGAGAATTCGCGGTTCATGGGTATGTCTTTGGCGCCATAACACCTTGGATGCCTTAATATGAAACAATTAACTTGATGATTGTTCCATTAGTGTGATAGCAAGGCAATGCTAACTTGCAAGCACGAAAAACGAAAAAGTAATTAATATGTTGAAATAAATATTTTATTTATTTACTTCTTTGTATATTTGTTTGATGTACTTACAAAATGTTTAATACCTACTTAAATACAAGAGAGCGACGCAGCCGCTCTCGTCGTCACATTTCCAACGTACCTTGCTCCATAAACGATCAGTTTAAATTTTCAACTGCAATCTTGCAACAACCTTCTCTGGTGAAACACATGCTGTATAAAATACAAGCAAAAACATTTTGGAGGAGCAAACTTGATTATTTACTATCCTGCAGCCCTTCGTCTAATATAGATCCTCATTTGCTTTTGTGATAAAATACCAAAAATTATACGCTAGTTCCATGTAAACGCATACTTTTCATGAGGCGCCTTAAATGGAAGCGGGCCCAAAACGTGAACTACCGACTTGCATATTTAAAAAACTTAATTTTCTCGTCAACGATCTTATTATTCTTCATCTATTTTGATCATAAAAACTAAAGGATTTCACTAAAACTGTACATATACACACAAAAGATTTCCTTTTCCTGGGAATTCTTATATGGCGAGAGACCCATTAACTTTCAATTTGGTGAAATTAATTGTATGTTCGATTACTATTAGAGGCCAGTTTTCGTTATAAAACATTGACAATTTGAGTTGTATTTGGTGAGAGTCTTTAGCGGGAATAAGATAATGAAAATAAACCTCCTTAGTCCAAATTTGGTACAATTCATTTTTATGTCAAGCTATTACTAGAAACAAATTTTCATCACTTTTCACTTTTTTCACACCTTTAACGGCAGCACTTATATGGAAGGGGCTTAAAAAATTTGGCCCATCCCATTCAAATTTTTCTTCACATTAACTTTGAATACAAAAATGCTATTACTGAGCGATATTACTGAGCGATATTATGGGGCTTTTTGTAAATAATTCTGTCTTTTGAAAAAAGTCTGTGCAAAACCGCTTATAAAATCCGTTAAATGAATCGAAATATCCAAAATTTAAAAATATATATATATATATAGAATCGAAACAAATATGAATATACATGATTTACAATAGAATATAATTATAAAGCAACAGTCCGAGTTTAAACCGAATCGCGTGAAAAGCCGTTGAAGGACCGTTTTGAAAACAATGCATAGGAAGGTTTGCGATAGTATGATGAACCGATTCTAATAAAATAAGTGCCATAAATAGTGCTTTTCATGATTTCTACATGAATATGCAAGCGTTACATAGATAGGTTTCCGTAATATGTTGAAATTTATGCCGAAGCGTAAAGCATTGCAAAGGCATTGTAATCCATTTTTATATAAAAATTTTATCCAACTGACATATCGACCGCTCTTATCAAAGTTTTGTAATATTTATCGTTGTAATTGAAATAAAATTTCCAATCTCGATATGATTGTTCGCAGTTGCTATGTTAATGGCGATTAAATTTATATTATTTATAGTAATCAGATGCAGTCAGTCGTTTATGCCCCTTAATGTTTGTGGCTGGAATCTCAATTAATAACCGACCACTGAAGCTGATTAAAATTAATTTAATATAATTGAACTTTGAAAAATGCATTTTAATTGATCGGTAAGATAAAAATGACCTAACTATTATATAATATATTGATTTGGGAATACAATGTCAAAAGTCAACCGGCAACAATAACGTAAGACGTCATTTATTTTTTTTAATACTCACCACCGCGATATGGGGTGTAATCATTTTATCAAAACGTTTGCAACTCAAAAGAAGGTAACTTCAAAGACCGTATAAAGGATGTTACTTCTGAATTCATATAGGTATGTCCGTCTGACTTCATGCCTAGTGGAACTTCTTGCAGTTAGGTTGGCATTACCATTAGAAGTACGGACGTTTTGCGTATACCTATTTCGACTGTCGCAGAAATTAAGATAAGAAGCTGAAGTTTAACACAATTGTTCCTCAACCGTTTAAAGCCTCAAGGTTGAGAAACGATTGTTATATGTGCATATAGATTCCCCCAGTAGATCAGAAATTGAGACAACCTCGAAAAAGCATCGACAATTTTTTCATGCTTTCGTCTATAATTTTCGATCCCTTGAAGATGTTGCGGAAAATGTGCTTCCCAAATATTTTTCAAAACTGTATCGTTCACTAGTATGTCTACACATAACGATACGATTTGAATTCCAATTTATTTGCAATTGGGTGGAGGAAATGCTAGCATGCCATAGAATAAACTGAAAATAAATTGGAATTAAAAGTTTATTATTAATCGTGGCCGTACTAAAAAACTAATCCACATTTTCGTTTCCCCAGTGATTAATTGCGGACACCTCAGCTATCTCAATAAGCAAGCAGTTAAACCCTTTGTGAAGAAAATTTTAGAAATTCAAAGCGTTGTATATAACGGTTTACAATTTTCCCAGAATACATTGTTGCAATGAAGCAGAAAAATAGTACGGCTGTAATGCTTTGACAATAATGGTAACAACCTGAAGGGTTAGACGTCGACGGTACTGACTTGGACGATGCCGCCCTTCTTGAAAAATCCTACACGGATGTAAGAGGCCTTTAGAAGGTGCTGTTAGACGGTCTAATTGCCAGAAATAACAAAATTAATAAATCGTCCCCGGTCGTCAGTCTAAATATAGTTCGATTAAAATTTCTCTCGTTTTTATTTCATTTCATTTTTCTGTTTTGTAAAGAACACTAAAAATATTAAGTTTAGAAAAAACATCTTCTTTTACATACTTTAAACATATATATGTGTATATATATATACACTTTGTATATGTATTTTACACAAAATTAAAATTTCTATGTTTTTGCAATTCAAGTGAACACGTAAACATGAGGAACTAAGGAAAAAAAAAAAACCACAAAAAACAGTTTTTATCATTTTACTACTCTTGGCCACATATGGAAAACGTTAAGCTCACTTCAGTTCAGGTTTCAGAAAACATAGTTTTAGTATTTTCTTAAGAAAACGTTCCGGACGTTTTTCATTTTATTTCTTGTTTTTTTATTTTTTTTATTTTTTTTACAATTTCTCTTTTGGTTATTGTTTCTTTCTTGTTTTTACTCATTTTATTTCATTCACTTGAATTTCTTCGATATTAAAAGGCAACAGTCACCCGAAGGAGTTAGTAGAGTCCAAGACGCATGCATCGCCGTTCATGCATGCATACATGCTTATAAAAGTGTCTGTACTTTTTATATGGAGGCGTTCAGGTGGAAATTTACATGTGCTGCTGACGAGTGGCATATGGGTTGTGAATGCAAATAAATTGAACTACAATTCAGTCAGCCATTCAAGCAACAGTAGCAGCCTGCAGCCAGCAGCCAGCATATGTACGTCGGCTTCTTTTCTGTTATTGCTGTTGTTGTTACGATTGTTATTGTTGCTGTTGTTGAGGAGTGATTCGTATTCATTTTTCGTATTTGTTTGTTGTTGGTATCCACTAGATAGTTCAAAATCATTCAAATGTAGACACCTGTTCTACTGTAAATATGTAACATATGCTCAAATCTTGTTTGTGTGCCTAGAGTATAGAGTATGCTGGTAGAAGAAGTATTGCAGTTTAGTTTTGTAAAGTAAGGGTTTTCGATTTGGCCGTTATCTACATGATTTTAGTGCTATCTACGTATGTGGTTGTGTATATATATATGTGTGTGTGTATGTGTGTACTCAAATGGATTTTCTGTTAAACTCTCGAGCACACATTGGGTTTTTTATGCACGACTTGATCAATTTGTTATTGTCCGAAGAGTTTAGGAAGATATTTAAACACTTTGAGTTCAATTCATTTGACACAAATAACATCAATACCAGGGACGAAATAAAAAAAAATCCCATACATAAATTTAAATAACTCAAACGCGGACAGTTTAGTAAGTACTTATATTAGAGAACTTTAAGAGCATACGTAGCTTCAAAATAAAAGAAAAGAAAAATGTACTATTTTTTTTTATATTCCTTATATGTGGGCGGTAAGTCAATAGTGTTCGGTGATTTTGCAGTTTAACTGATAAGAAAAACTGAACATTCAAAATTTTCTTCTGTCGAGTAGGTTTTAAAACTGTGATCTTAATTTTTCCAAAAAACAGGACACCAATACATCATATTATTTATGTATTTTGTTGTCCAAGTACATGTAAACATTTTGTTTTCGTTAAAAGGGTGCACCTCTACGAAGTCAGAGATGTTTTTTCAATTTCGCGTTTGCTATAGAATTAGTTACCAAAGTGTAGATCCACTACTAAGATAGGCCACATTATTGGCAGTTTGGACCTTTGCTAAAAATAATAACTTAACTGAATAAAATCAGCAAAACAATTGCATCACTTAGGTAAAATGTGAAACCATGCAGGCATAATTTGAAGTCGAAAGATTATGGTACAGCACGGTCCACTATCTCTCTCTTTCGTTCTCTTCTTGGTAATGCGAAAGCCTGGGCTTTATTGCCATCGCCATATCACTACAAAACATCCAGATATGATAATATCTCCTTCACGATAACAATGATTGTGTCGGTAGGTTTAGAGGTGAATTAAAATGTTAATCCGTACAATACTTAAAACATTCTCATATTACATACAACGGTTTTCTTTTTTAAATAAACCTTTAGGAGGGCTGGGAAAATGTAAATGAAGTCCGCATATCACACATACGAACGACGATCGTGGTTATTGTCGTCTTGAAGAAAGCATACCTTTCGCAAAACATGGGAACGGAAACGGAAACGGAAATCGCCGGACAAACTCGTGCAAGCTGATCAATAAAGTGTATAGAATTGATACAAAAATATAATAAACAACAACAACACCAATCTAATTACGAAATAATTACAAAAAATAAAAAATTAAAAAAGAAAATTGCAAAGAGAAGACAACATCTGTCCATTTAGAGCTTAATAGTTTTGTTAATACCTCTACTATGAAGCTTATGCGATTTCATTCACATCATATATTTTTTCGACCTTGGCCTTTTTATACCCTACATCGCTTTTGGTACAAGAGTATACTAAGTTTGTGTGAATGTATGCAACACCCAGGAAAACCTGAGATACATTCATCTTTTATTATACCTATTGATATTGTTTTCTGAACTGTCTGTCCGTGGAATTGTCTCGTGTTTGTGCATTTCACCTAAAGGCCGCAATTATTGAGATCCTTTAATAGAATTTCATAGACCGACCTACCTTGGCTCAAGGACGAACATCAGTGAAAATGTTTCGGAAAATTCTTAACTCGTTAAATCAATAACTGTAGGGTAGCGTAGAGTATTTAATGGTAGACCGTTGTCTACTGTACTGTTTTTCCTTGTTTTTCATTAATTTTTCTATGTATTCTTTTATCTTAATGAAGACTATGATGTAAACCAAGTTGATGATATATGTGGTTCGATGAATTGCACAAGCACTTAAATGGTATTATTAATGTAAAAACAACAAAGTTGATTGACATCCCGTCGTCTTCTATCACAATAACATAAGGTTTAGCTTTATCTCTTTTAAATAATTAATTTATTATAGATTTATTATTGATTTATTAGTTTGGTTTTGAAACTGCAATTTTTCTCGGGGCAAATTTATTTCAATTAACTGAATGTAAAGTAATTGTGCTTTAAAAACATACATAAATGGATGTGGAGGCGTTCTAGATAATTTATAGACAGTTTTCTCACAAATTATCTGAAACAATATATATTTAGCGACAACTTTTGCAGTTATTGTGACACATACAGTCAAGCCGATCGTGGATAGGAATAAAAAGTCACTTGGAAACATTGAATAATTTATCAGGAGAAGAGTTTAAGCGAGCTTGAAACAACTTTACGTAAAAACCATAAACTAAATCCTTCAGCGTTGTTATGTCTGATATTGTGAGAATGATTTTATTATTAAAGAGCTCATGACCAGGAATATTCCAACGAATTATTTTCTAATTTTGAGGTTGTTACTACACAATTGTCGTATTGCGGATACTCATGCTACTATTGCTCATGAACTCTCTGGAAGCCGGAGCCTCGCGCCTTAGTCCATTTAGTTAATACATTACAGCAATTATCCGTAGAGATTAATGAAGAGCTGTCTTACCCTACATATATAATTTCGATCCCACGACGGACAAATGCAATGTGTGCGAAATCTTGAATACGATCTATTTCTTTTACGTCATTCATTACAAATGAAATTATGGAATTAGAGAACTTGGATGAAATCAATGAAACCGTTGTTGTTGCTTGATCTGGTTGTAAAAATTGATAAGCTGAAGTTTTAACGATGCTATATGGTAGCGACGGCCATCTTGGCCATTTAAACGAATTTTCTTTCACTAAAAACTAAGAAATTACACGTAAATCCTCCGATACTCCAGAGCCGCATGGTTAATGATTTCCAGAATAAAGGCACACGCGTAGGCAGTTAGTGAAAGCAGAGTCAACATTTCAAATATCTTTGTCTGGTTTCTGAAGAAAACCTTCAGGGTAAAAAGAAATTGTCTCGCAAAGATCTCAATACAGTACAAGTTCCCGTCATTTGGGTCTAGATATACTCGGTTTAATATGAATTTACATATTTCATCTTCATTTCTCAATCACAATGGGTTTGAGTTCATAAACACAAGCCGATTTAGATCCATGCCATGCTTATTGATATAAATTTTGTAAAACTAGACAAAAACATCTCAATAGCTTCTATACTCTATGCATGCATAGCTACTATACTGTAATCAACGCATTTTGATTTGATTATCTGAACAAAAATAGAGAAGGTTTTGACCTAGATATCGGGAAATAGTTCTTCAATTTAAATAGCATTAAAGCGTTCCATCACCAACTGATCAATTTCTAGCATACATTACGTATGAAATTTTCGTAATACAAAACACAGAGAGCTTCTCCGCCACAAGAATATTTCCAAGAAGTCAAAAGCAGGTAAAAAGATTATAATTAGGCCACGGTCCACCTAAACGACTTTTAAAAGTGTCGCGCTATATGGGAAATGGTAAAAAAAGAGAAACTCCCATCCGAACTATTGTCAAAAGCGTTCATTCTCGGGCCAAAGCACATCGTTATACTAAATATCATTAAAATATTTCAAGAATACAAGACAGACAGACGGACAGACAAGCTTAGATCAATTCAGAAAGTAATATCGATCAGTATAATAAACTTTTTCTTTTTTGGTAAATAGTTTAGATATAGAAAAAAAAAATTAAGCCAACGCAAAACTGACAAGGCTCGAGGCTTGCGAAAATGGATTGGATTGGAATGTACTTAATCAAGGTTAATTCTTACAAGAACCTTTACCTTTAACATTCCACGTTTTACAAGGTCTCTGCCAACATCTACAAGTATGCGCTCCAAACATTTAGCAAATTTAAAATAAATCTAATAGTGATAGCCAAAGTGTAGCTACAGAAACGGAGGCGATATATAGGTGACGTGGAATTACAAGCTAAATGTAATTAAAGTTTTATGCAAAACTAATTTATTGCTTGTAACTTCATATTCTGAACAAGATTTCTATGAATTACAGCAAATAAAGAGACCCGAAAAGCCTGTAGCGTCAAGTTAAACATCCTTCTTGTTCCCTTATAACCATTGTTCAAATATCGACTCCAACTCAACATAAAAGTTTCCGGTCATGTCCTTGGGCTTTTTTTGTTTTGTAATCGATTCTTGACATATTATCTTGAAAAATAAAAGAAAGTCTCGGCTTTTTTCTTTTTTCTTAATTTGAGCTGAGATTGAAATTTCTTATTATTGAAGGGTGTTAGCGTACCGTACAAATGATTTTTTGCACGGACTGCTCCGCGCCAACATTTCGTTTTCAAATAATTATTTTCAACAGTTTTTAAGTGTCTCAACAAATGTGCACAAGTATGATATGTATATAAAATTTGTTCAAATAGGGAAAGGGAGAGAAAGAGAGAGAGAGAGAGAGAGAGAGAGAGAGAGAAAGAGAGAGAGAGAGGGAACGGTAAACCCTAGTTTAGTGCTGAGAAGATTGCAGCAACACCATCTCATACGAAATATTGCCAGTGTTTCGACTTCGTCTGTCATGCTTCCATCCACGCCTATAGCATTTAATAATGTATGCCCTAAAAGGTATATTAGCTATCGAATTATTTTGCATCATCTTCATTTCGTTGTATACAAATTCTGTAATATAAATATCTATAGAGATTAACATGAACGAGTGATTGATGGTATTGCGGTATTGCGGTAACACGTTAATTCTATTAATTGGGATTTTCGCTTAGATTTCTGTACTATGACAAGAGACTTTCGTCCTTCTCTCTGTCTCTTACAGAAAATTTCGCTTTCTTCCTATGCCCAGCTCCCTATCTTTCTCTTTCTCTCTCCTTTATTTGGCCTTATTGTCCAAGTGAGAGACAATTAAGTTTTGCTAATAAAAAAAGATTTACCGTAAATAACTTGCGAACCCGATTCTCCTCGTATGACATTGCAATTAGATACACACACTGCTAAGGATATGTCAGTGTCTCAATTTTGAAAATATAACTCATAGGCGAGATATATTCGATTCGATTAACCGAAATTGAAATTATTCGTTAATATTATGAGTAAAGTTATGAAGAAAATTCTATCTAAACAGCGTTCGCAAGATGACAAAACTCATTTTGTAACTGAAGTAGGTAGCAGAAGGATTAGCCCTTATCCAGAGCGATCAACAACGCTTATTATTATATTCCTATATATATATATGTATATTGTAATACACAAAGATACAGTTTAATGCATTGTCGTAAGTAAGTGCACGAAAGTTAGAACTGATGTGTTTTGTGCTACTTAAGGGTGTGGTATACCAAACAATAAGACCCACAACAAAGCATCGATTATGCAGCAGCTGTTGTTGATAATGGGATTTTCTACGAGATACCTAGTATACTGAATAAATTACGTCTTGCAACAACGAGATCGGTATATATATAACATATATGGGATGATATATTTCGTATTTCGTGTATTTCGTGTTTCGTATTTTGCTTTCAATATATATGACACACGCCGGAGAATTTAATGCCATTTGTGGTTGCGCTGTCAATAACGTATTGTAAATATTGAGAATAAATTCTCCAAGTGAAGGGCACACAAAAGTTGATTTATCTGTAATGGTATGCAACAACAAACCGCTGCGTATTATAATAATTGGCATGCATCTTTCATTTTACTATAATATGAAAATATATAACAAAAGATTGTTGAACGTTGTACGTAAATTGAATATTTCGAAAGCTGACTTTTTCAGTCAGTAAGCAATTTTAAGAAGACGTCTGCTCAACTTTTTGCTGTTATCCAAATTTTGAAAAAAAAAAATTCGTTAAAAGTTCGTCAGAAATATGCAAGAAAACCACAAACATACAAATCCGATAGTTCTCCCTACACATAGTATTAATTAAACCATGAACGCAACGCAAGGCACAATATTGTCTTTCCATTTAAAACAACTTGTTATGCGTTAGGAAAATCAAAGCTTAGTCCCAGATCGTATTGTTGAACGTCTAGGCCTAACCTCTTATCATAAATGAAATAGAATAAATTTAAAATAAAGCCCTCTTTTCTTCTAATACTACTGCGCATCTGCTTCGTGCATCAACGTTATATTAATTTGCGCCCTAGATATTGTAGTACTGAGTTCCCTTTGGTTTTCCTTGCTTTTACCCGTCCATATCACGACAGCCATCAACTTAAAGGAGCACCTTAGAGGAGTTGGATCGGAAAACTGCAACTATTACTTCCTATACTCATCCTAAAGATTAATTGTGACGTAAAACAATTGTACATTTTTTACAGATTCGTTCGAGTTCTTTATTGCGCATCGAGAATTGCCGGCACTCCAGGACCAGTTGCGAACAATAGTCTATGCGAAGTAACCTTTCGTGTCTTAGATCACATTTTTGTACCCAGAATGACTGTCGAAAATCTCTCTTTGTGTGAGAATTTCTTGTGGGAAGAGTTTTTACACTCACAAATCTCTTAACCTGAATAAATCAATTTTAAATTTCAAGAACTGATGATTAGCATGTGCAAATGAGGATAATCATCTGCGATTATTCTGTTGCAGACCTCTGGAGAGCTTCATTTCAATTTCGAAAATTTTTATTTAAGGCGAGATATAATAAATATTAAGCTGGGTGTCCAGCACAACTGTAATACAGGTTCAGAGGAGAATAAATAAGTTCTTCCACAATACCTCACATTGTGCTGATAAAGAATCTGGGACGGAATAAAAACATATGATCACTTGGTATTAATTGTTAGTACGAGTTTATATATGCAAAACATGATAATTTGTTCGTTTCTGCGATCAAAGAGAGAGTTTTCTTCGTTTCAAATCTTTGCAAATCTTTGGTGCCCACCACCCCAAACCAATATTATTATAATTGCAAAATATTTTATTAGTTGATCAAACAATAAATTTATACGATCTTTTCCAGCCTATAAGCTACGCATTGTTTCTCGGTCAGCCTAAACACTTCCATATATATATATATTGACCTAATATTTTCACTCGACTTTTCAATAATACACGCAAATGTTTGGAAAGAATCGCAAACCGACATCTGTTAAGAATTATATACAATAATTCTATGTTTTTTAGTGGATGCATTTCAAAGCCCGATTGGTGTATATACGTATTCTCAGTTATCCCAGTTTCGTACGAATTGACAGACAATCGAACAGGATTAAGTCGAAAAATTTTAAATTTAAAGTCAAAAACAAATCCGTAAGTTCGATCGTCCGCGGGGCCGATTCTAAGACTCAAGGTCCAACTATTAGCTACGTTCGAGTATTTTCAGAAGTTGGATTGCTTACTCGCCTACTCATCCAGAGAGTGTGACTGTAAGATTTTTCTCCCTCTCGATTTCAGTTTGTTCTTTTTTATAAAATAAGAAGAAGAAAGGTTGCAGTCGGCAAGACCGTTCATTCAAATTCTACACCGCGTCATCTAATACAACGTCTTTCAATACAACGTCTTTTCATCACTATATATTCAAAATTAAACTTTACTGCCTTGTGCAGTGTTATTTATCATTGGAAGCCATATATAAAGAAAGATCCAAAAAATAATTCTGCGTAGGCGAAACTTGGCACAACACATTTATATGTCAAATGAATTTTGTATTAGTTTTTTGAAAAATATTGAAAATGAAGAATTTGCACCATGTAACGTCACAATAAACGTAGCCCGTTCTGACTTATTTTGAACAGCATCCATCCTTGGGCCAAAACTTGCCAGTGCATCAAATTTAATCGGATAGCCCCTACGCACGGTGACGGTAAAGGAGAAGTGAGCAAAGAAGAAAAACTAGAGTTTCGTTATCATTATTTGGTATAATAAGAAATCAGTCGGTTTACGGATGAATCTAACGTAGCGGATAGCAAACAAAATGACGCAGTCAGATAAAATTTTCTGACTTCACTTATGCTTTTTTTTTCTTTTTCTTTTCATGTCGGATACGAGTTGAAGATTTCACAGCGCAACCAACTATCTGGATGCGGGCGAGTAACTCTTGGATTAGCCAGCTCCATCTTAAACAACTGGCAGCATGCCGCGATTATCCGTAAACAAGCACTGCTACATATCCCTAAAAGCATTATTTGGTACAGTGACAACCCTCTCCGCGAGTGTGTTCTCTCATGGCAGAGTAAATATTTGCCTTCTCACTCATCTTCCGCCCAACAAATATCACAATACTTGGTATTTACATTTTGGTCAAAAATAGCTTATTTGCTGCAGTACTTTTCAATAAAATTAAATCACAAGAATAATTATTATAAAAATAATAAATTTTTCTGAAGGCATTTCTTTAGTAATTTTTTCCCTTTTTTTTTTTTCTTTTCTTTAACAGTCCCGGTGTGTTTTTAATATCCCCAAAAAAAAAAAAAAAAAAAAAAAAAAGTACTCGATAACGGCTGGAGCGTTTGAAGCTTCCCCTCTATTTCGCATGAACTACACAAGTTGAATGCACATACACTCAGCAAAAATGAAATTTTAATCTACATTTTTTGCCCCGTAGCAATTTATTCAATTATTTTACAAAGAACCGTGCACATGCACACGCATCCAGCCTTTGTTCATCAATTTGATGGATGTGTGAATGAATTTTGATGCTCGTTCCCGCGCACATTTTTGTTTCTTAAACATTTCGAATGGTATCGCCGGCGACCTCAATGTATATGACACAAAATTAATCAAAGAACGAAAGAAACAATTTTTTAAAAAAACGTTTTAATCATAAAATTTTGCTGCCAGTCATACACATGCATAATCCTTTAACACAAATACACATTTCCATGCATCATACTTTCTTCGCTCCATAAAGTTTTAATGTAACAAAATATTTGCCATCAACATCTGCGATATGTTGCTGCTTATCTTTTTAACTGGCCTGCTCACAGTGTTGAAAAAAACTCATTTTTAACTTTATTTGCATTGCATTGAAAAATATAATGCAAGACACGTACATAAGCAGCTAGTAGTTCTCTTTTTAGCTGACATACATGTAAAATATTACGACATTGCTGTACCCCTAATACCAACACAGGGTGCCCTCCTCCTCTATATCATACATATATGTATATATATATATATATATATATATACGTATATACGTATACATATATATGTATATATATATATATATATATATATATATATATATATATAGTATATTAGTATA
>CCAG010001584.1:0-18294 GCA_001077435.1 Glossina morsitans morsitans
CATGGTAACGAACGGTCGAAATCGGACGGATTTGCTTTCGAAAAATTACTTTCAGGTCAAATGAAAAAACCGACTTATTCGGTCCACAATCGTGCTTGCAATAAGCGAAGCCTTTCATTATACTCCCAAGATCCATGGTAAAGTTCAGTATAAAAGCGATTTTGATTAGCATACGCGCAATAAACGGGCGAATACAATTTTCTCACTTGTCTTTGTCTATTTGATGTGTTGTTAATGATACATATGTATAAGTTTTATCGAGCTTGGACAAGTGAAATTAATCGCAGCAAGAACTTAGCAATCCGCACTACTAGTGTGCGTTTTATGTTGGGCAAGAAGTAAAGATTTAAATATATCGAGTATCCTTAAAGATTTTTAAGGTGCCATTCCGTGACGGAGAAAAGAAGTTTTTATGATCTGAATTCGAAGACGTAGATCTAAACAACATCCACACGTCAAATAATCGATGCATTACGTGCTAAGTTTGATGATTCAATCTAACTCCAATTTAATTCGTTGATTTTTGCATTCGTTGCAAGAACGTATACAAAATTAGTTGTATCTGTTGCAAAAGTCAGCAAAACTATCAAATAATTACATACGTATATAATATATGCATACATTTTTTTAAAAGTTTAGCTTTGCTCTATTGTTTTCTTGCTTGTCCATATAGGAGCACTTTCTTTTTCCTCTTCGTCTGTTTGTTTTTTCATTTATTCTCCATCTTAACTAATTAAAAATATACACGAAAGGAATCGATAAGAACATCATAGCAGCAGTAGCAAGCAGCATGTCTTCAGCGTGCAAATAATACATAAATTAAAGCAGATTATCTTATATCGAAAGCAAATGCAAACAAGCGTGCAACAAAATAAAACAAGTTTTTTATTCCAGCGAAGGCTAGAAATGTAAACGGAAGCACGTTAACAAATCCTCCTTTGATTTGAGCAAACTTAACACATATGTATCATTAACAACACATCAAATAGACAAAGACAAGTGAGAAAATTGTATTCGCCCGTTTATTGCGCGTATGCTAATCAAAATCGCTTTTATACTGAACTTTACCATGGATCTTGGGAGTATAATGAAAGGTTTTGCTTATTGCAAGCACGATTGTGGGCCGAATAAGTCGGTTTTTTCATTTGACCTGAAAGTAATTTTTCGAAAGCAAATCCGTCCGATTTCGACCGTTCGTTACCATGTAATCTCGTTGTCGACCATAGTTCAGCGACTTTGAAATTTACTTTCGTAAATAAAATTTACCATAGGAACATATGGATTGTTAGTCACTATATAAATCGAATTCGTTTACTCAAAGCGGTCAAGTTGTGAAATTTTCCTAACGCGCTCAAATTATATCATTCTAGTTACATAGTATCAGTCACTTTTTGAATCCTTCTATTTCGGAGGCTTTCGAGTCTTTACATTACATTACATTACATTACATTACATTCACGTTCGACTTACCCAGTAAACTTATTGCTACTCATTGTAAGTCGTCATTTTTCATCTTTTTCCTTTTTTTGACCGTTTAATAAAAGAAAATGGCTGTGTAAAGCATGAAATTTTTTATTAAATTTCATCTTTGGTTGAAAGTTTTAATTAAAATAATTCAATGATTAGCAAAGGGTTTTTGCAAATGCTTCCAATCGGCCAACAAATAGAAACAAATCTCGGTCGGTCACTTTCACTTTCACTTTCGCTTTCGCTTTCGCTTTCACTAATATATTGCTGATATGTTGTTGATACTGATAAAAAATATTTATTTTAATGTTTTCACTTCATTCCATTTCTATTCTCATGTTCGTAATTGCAATGCTTTCAATCGAGATGTACTTGCGAAATTCTGGTGACGAGTTTAAGAAGAATTCTAAAAAGTCACACAAGAACACATTACAACACACATATGATATTATGTAAATAATATACATGCAATATATGCTTAAAAATACCTTTTTTAGTTGTTCATCTTGAAAATAATTTAAAATATTTTACTGTTTGGTATTTAAAATATGCACAAATAAAAGTTTTGATTCTTTGCTTGAATTATTAAGAAAATTTTAATTATGAAGTTTCACGCAAATGTCACGTACCGTAAAAGAACGAGCTACACATGAAAAGCCAAGCGTAAATCATTTCAACTTGGAAGGACACTGAATGTTTTCTAATATTCGCACCGAGAAAATAATTTCCATTTTCATAGACAATAATAAACATACGAATTTGAATGCATTGAACAAAGGGGTTTTTAGGAATAAAATGGGAGGTAAGCAAGGTGCTCGCGAAACGCTCGACATATAGGTTACATGTTACTGTTGACACTTGCAATATATCTTAAGGTACGTTCAGCCTGAGTACTATAACCATCTGACGGTGTCCTCCCCTTTGATCGAATGTCATGCCATCAGCACGCTAATTACTCTTATGTCGCCCTTGGAGTTTCAAGAAAATTTCAAGACCACTTCACGAATTCGTGATAGAATGCTTCATACGAGAGCCTATTTACCACCCTAAACATAAAACGATTCATTAAGGTTATGACTTTTGTGTGTTATATAAGTTTTTGTCATTATTGCCGTGGAAGACTAGTGGACATTCCTTCGTGCAAGCTTTTATATCGAAGAGAGGAAGAATCTGTCCTGGCGTTCTAAGACAGTGTTCGATGTGGTTTTCCATTTGAAATTAAAATGAATACATCTTTTTATCACTTGATGCTACTCAAGAACATATGCTGAAGGGATGCATAAACATGAAGCCCTATACATATCTGCTTCTCCTGCTGGTTAAATCTCATTTAAGTATTCTGGCATAATTGAATGGTTGATTACAAGTTGACAAAATTGTTCTAACTGCCTTTATATTTCCTATCATTTAGACTTGCTTGTGTACATAACATTACCATCTATTCATCTATACATTTATTTATCTTTTCTTCTTTTTTATTCTTTGCTTTCCAATACGAGAAATATTATCGATTGTCAAAGCGTTTATTGAAAACTTTAGCCTTTCAATTTATGTTCAAAAGATTCATTGTCTTTTGATCTTTCTTGTGCGACCTGCCGGCTGCCTGGGGGTGGTATGGGCGTTGTATAAAAAAAAAAAAACAGGAATATGAGAAACTATGGAAGGAAATATTCAAACAAGTTTCTATTCATGAATTTAACTGCTCCATTAGAGCAGAGTTAAGAGGACCGACCGACCAGCAACAACAGCAATTGTTAGAAACTTAAATTTTGATTTACAATGTCACAAAGTTTTATGCTTCTCTTCTCGTTACATTTTTATTTTTCCTTTTCATCTCTGGATCTTTCCATGTCTTGTCTTAAACTCTCCCTCCAAAGTATCAAATTCTTTCGGTAAAACTTTCTCGATTGCACTCTGTTGTCATTTATCAATGACTGCTTTACAGAATGCCTCGCTGTCTCGTTCACAAGCACACCAGCAAAATGAGCAAAAAATTTTTATAAATTGATTACGATTCACAATGAAAATTAATGGAATGCAAAATTGAATGTCTGCAAAATAAAAGTATTTAAGCATGAAAGCAAACTTAAAGAGTTACGTTCACGAAATTTCATTAAAATATTCCACGCACACACAAACAACTATATTCTATTCATATATGTGCCGATATTTATTAAACGTTACAAACATCACCAACACACACACAAACAAAACTCGAAAAATATATGAAATACATGCCAAGTTTTTTTATTCACAATATGGTCTCGAATTTTTTCCATAGTTTTGTCCTGACTTATAAACGATAGTTCAACTATTGCCTGCCTACAAATTCATACATTATATATTTAAGTTTTCAACTTTACTATCTACATTTTAACTATGACAATGTCCTTAACAAAGTAGAATCATAGCAATTTTGCCACACACAAAAAATGAAACTTAAACTAAATGCAGACGAAATTATTTTTTATTTATTTATCGTGAAAAATACATACTCAGCTAAATTTCAGCATATTTTCACCAAATTAATTAAAACACGATCGAAAAAATCCGAAAAATTAGTTTCCAATCGATACTTGGATGAGTTTTGATCAGCGACATCTCATGAAAATCTCATGAAAATGATAAAATAATGTGCAGTATCAATTTATATATAAATTCCATGATTTTGACCTTTCGCCCCATAAATTAATAGTTTTCCATTTAACATTATTAAGTTATTTAGTATATGGAGACACTACTCATGGAACGCACAAAATTGCATTTTCGACATTCATTACTTTGCTTTGAAGAAATCGGCTGCCGAAACCCATCAAACACATGTAAAAGCTTATGGCTCCGTCCTAATTGTCTTTGGTTTTGGTTTTAACGGTTCGAAAGTGGTGGTTTTGATATCAATGGCGAAGAACGGCCTGGCGGGCCAAGAGAGCTCGAAGACAATGATTTGCATGAGTTATTGGACGAAAATCCTGGTCAAACTCTCAAAGAACTTTCGAACAGCTTAGCAGTTCATAAATCAACTCTTTCTAAACGTTTACATGCGATGGAAAAAATCCAAAAGGACGGAAAATGCCGTCATACGAAATAACGGGAAAGGTGGGGATGAAAAATGGCTCTACTACGACAATCCTAAATGCAAAAATTCATGGGTCAGTCCAGGAGAGCCGCCCACATCAACACCGAAGCCGACAATTCATGACCATGCAGTTTTGCTGGGCATATAGCGGAATCAACAAGATGTTGTGTATTACGAACTATTAAAACTGAAGAAAATTGTTACTGCAGATGTCTACCCACGTGGGTTGGTTGAGTCAATTGAACGATGAATTGTTGCAAAAAAGACCAGCATTAGCCGTTAACATCCAAAAGCAAAGTCATCAAAGTCTTGCATGACAACGCTCGACCGCACGTTGCAAGAGTTGTCAAGGATGCATTGTTGTACTTCTGCCGCATCCAACATACTCACCAGGCATAGGGACTTCTCATTACCGCTTGTTGAGATCGATGCATAATAGATTGGTTGGCACGTAGTATCGCGATGATGAAAAAGTTCGAAAATGGGTCGATGATTGGATCGCTGCTAAACCATTATAAGTTCATTCGACGCGATACCACCATTTTACCAAAAATATGATCAAATATTGTAGCAAATGATGGAAAATATTTTGACGCATATATTATTGCACCAGATTTTTTCAGTAAATGCCCTTTTCAACTGAAAAATAATCAAAGTAGTAATATTTTTATTAACAATCAATGACACGTTTCTACTTGGATTATGTCCAATTCCAAATACCCAAATTTTAACCGGCCTATTTTTAGTAATACTGATATTAACTTAGCATTCAATCGAGTAAACCATATTTGTCGAGATGTTAATAATGGTCGATTATTACGAACTTTACAGGCAAAGTTTCAAGTTCATAGCGTAGCCTATAAATACCCTTTTTAGCAGCAAATATACATTTATTATTAGTGCCGATCTCAGATCTTTATCTAAGCACGCCCAAAATTCCGAAATGGTCTTTAAAAAAAGAAAGTAAAACATCAAAATTATACTATGGCTAAAAAGTTAATTACACCCAAACCTGTTCTTGTGCGTTGAACAGGGACCGAATAAACGCACAAAACAGGACCGCACCAAAACAGGTTTGAGTGTAAAACAAGATTAAATATCAAATGAATCGGAATATAACGGCATTAGAATTATTATTCTTTCTCAGATAGATATTAAGAAACTGTATATCCAATACCTTACCTTTTATCGACATTGTTTCTCGGACACGATTTTATTCGATTCAGAGTCTCAACGTATTAAAATGTTATCAATACAAATTTTTCTAAATTATCATATCATTATCATTATACTGCATATCAAATTAATGCAGTTCCACCGCTTAATAACCAAAGAACTAAAGACTTTCAAATATGAACTGAAGATGTCGAAGCGGTTCAACAAGATCTAACATTTGATAATAATCGTTAAGTCAATATATTAGATTTGTATGAAGAAAGTACTGTATATCGAAAAGGTATGCGTTACTGCTAATTAGTGGTAGTATTATCTGTTTATTAACTAAATTTTGCTAATGATTATATCATTAGCCTCCACTTATATAAACTAAAATATGATTTAATTGAAAATAACTTATAACATACAACAGCATCAGACTAAACAATAATTTAGATAGGATATATATATATATATATATATATATATATGCTGATGTGTGAAAATATATGCATTTTTGTAACAAGCTTTTAATAAATGAAGGAAAAATTCGGATTATTTATAATCTGAACGTATTTAAATACATATTGTTCAGTGCTAGAAGATAAAATATTTCGTAAAAAGGAGGCAGAGTCTACATATATACATATGTATATAAATATATATATAAATGCATACCCCAGACATAAACAAAAATTTGGAAAAATTATTATGACTGGATGTACATATATGTTTGAACAAAGTAGGACACACACAAAGTAGGAACACTAGGCTGTCAATTATGTATATATGATGCTTTCAAGCATATTAGAGGATGTAACTGAGAAATCAAGTAAGTGGTAATACTTGTTGAACATTTCACTGAAACTAATTGAATATATATTGAATCATAATTAGTTCGGCCATTGTGGTAGCTTCAAAAGGACAAAATATCTAACAAAGCAATGCAACAAAGCAAATAGGTAAACCAGTGGATTTCCCTTCACTGGTCTTCATATGGTGTAAGACAGGCAGGACCTATCTCAATCCGCTTAAAGTAAATAAAATGAAATTACGTTGAACAGACTCAAGGCAGTCAACATGGCGTCTATAACTAGGATGCTATTGTTGCTCTGCTTAAAAACATAGTATACAAGCTCTTGATAATATAGAGGTCATAAAATTCTTTAGATCATCTTTTTATAAGTCCAAGGACCAATCAAAGGAATCGTGGCTCAATAATCCCATATCTCATTGATATCAATCCAAGTTTAGAGTCGAGAACAACACCTAAATCTTTTTAATTGAACACATTTTCCAGATTGTGATTGCCAATACAAATACCATGAGACGAGGGCAACATAGTTATTCAGACAAATGAAAATTTCTTAAATTTTTTCGAATTCACTACCGTACCATTTGTTATACGTCAAGTGTGCACGTTAACAAGATCAGATTGAAGACGTTTAAAGGCATACAATGTTGTTAAAGGAGAGAGAAAGTGTAACGTCATTCACAAACATTAATATACCGAAATATTGAATGCACGCTAGAAGGTCGTTCGTATATAATGTGAATAAGAGTCTTTCAAGACGAACACGAGAATTAGCGGAAATATCTCTGCACGTTATGGGCGACCATTGGTGGTGGCAGGTACTAAACTATGCGACGATATTATTCGAAAAACCAAAACAATAAACGAAACAAACTTTTCCATATGAACAATAAAATGTTACGCATTCTTTATCTAGGAATGATAAAGTGAAAGTCTCGCGAGTGCAAAGCGACGACTTTTACTCATTTCGCTTGGCTTTAATGAAACGTGGGAAAAAATTTGTAACGCTTATCAAATATACCCTCATATAAAATGTTGAACTTTTACTTGCAAGTTACCTACTGCTCTATAGCATATGAATATTTCGTCCGCAGCGTTAGAAATTATGTAAATAACAACTTGAATAATCGCTTGATAAGCGTTTGAGAGGAATTAGTGATACAATTAATTACGGCAATGTAGATAATGCCATGTATAGCTTGTACGCATAGAAAAAAATCTCTACAAAAAAAAACTCTGCAATAAACATTAGCAGGTTATTCTGGATAAATAGATACGTTTTAAAAACAGTAATCCTTTCCTATCCCATAAATATATTTGTACACTGCTCCATACAGATATAGTTAGTTACTCATACATAATATGCGAAGCATTTACAAGAAAAGTACCGCTACCACAGCAAGCTGCTATGACGCTGTTTCAATATGATTTTTTTAGCCAGGACGAGAAAATATGAATCCATTAATTTACATATTTCTTACGTATACGTAATATATTTTGGCAAAAAAAAAATGTTCCTATCTCGTTATACACTACGCCCCTCGTGATATAAGGGTATATTAGGATTGTGCGAATGTATGCAGCACCAAGAAGGACACGAGATAGACGAACCCTCTATTGTACCGATCAATTAATTTAATGTGATTCAATTAATTTAATGTGATCAATTAATTTAATGTTATTCCGTCTATCCGTCCTGCTTTCTTATGCCCAATCTATAGGTCATAATTTTTGAGCTATTTCGATGAAATTTGCTACACTGACGTAGTTTGGCCCAAAGATAAATGCTATTGAAAACGATTCGGATTCGATAAGCTTTTCGACCACTGCTTATATAACCTCATTTAGAAAAGTCGTTGTATGAATAACAGTATTAAGCGAAGTGGTTTGGACGATGTGCGACTATAGTGTTTTTGCTTGTTGCCATGGTCAAAATGTTCTGGTACAACGTGACACCAATTTCTTTACATATCAGTTTCGCCATATCAGATAACGATGTCGCTTGATAGAAAAGTATTCGCTGTTTACTCACCGTACGTAATGTTGTTTTTGTGGCGTATGTGAGTTTTGTGAAGTTATTGTTGAAATAACCGAAGGAAGGGAAAGTCCCATGTAGCAATCTTGAAACAAGAGAGAAATTATATCCGGCTTGAGCCTGATTTTTTAGTACAACCACCACTAGCTTGTACATAATTGATTGTAAACAAAAAGAAGTAAAAAAATTATATTCGGTCGTGAACAAATCTTTTACACCCATCACTGTTATGCGAAAAGAGACAAAAAAAAAGAAAGAATCAAATTTTCATGCTCTATAATATGGAGTGGGTGCGGCAGATTTTTTCTATTTTCAAAATAAAAGACTTTCTCACATAGTTATGTGGGCCTCGCAGGCGTGTCCTTTGAAAAGTTTAGATGGTTTTCAAAGGAAAATTCTTACCACAGATACTACCCGGTTAGCCATACGGACGAATGGACAGATGGACAGACGAATACGCGCGCATGCTCAGGTGCATTCCGAGTTGGAGACTGACCAAGAATTTATCTACCTTGTGGTGTTCTCGAAGCTGGTTTCTATACGTTATAAAGATATTGAAAGGAGAAATTAAATTGAAAGAAATGACACAGTCGGCCAAACAGACAGGCGGACATGTTTAAATCGATTCAGAATTTGATGTTGGTCAGGAATATATATAGTTAGTGGGATCTCTGAAGCCTCCTCCTGGACGTTGCAAACGTTTTGATAAGATGAATATACCCGCCATCCTTCGGTGATGGGTGTAAAAAACTGGTCCTGTTTTTTTTACAAATAATGAATGATTAGTTGATTTTTGAATGTAACGTTCGGAAATTGCAGTAAAAAGCTTTAAGGAGTAAATAGATATACAAGACTGGATCGATTCTCCAGATCATGCTGAAATCAAGGGTGAAATATGAAACCCACAAATCTTTTTTTAATTTAATATTCAAGACGAACATCATGAGTAACCGAGTAAGCGAAAATCCGCGGCTACGAAGTTAATGTTCGCAGGTCTAGATCTCAAGTGCGGTCGAGTTTATTTAGGCCGTAGCTACAGTGACTGCTCAGTCAGTCAAGGGATAACATTTATCGATTGGTCACACCCCCACTTTGCGGTCACCCCCTTATCATTTTTCCTTTGTACGCTTCTTTCTACCCGTCACCTGTTACACGAATAGGAGACATATCTTGAGGGATTGGTGGATGAATCCCAATTATAAAGGAAATTGTTAAACGGCATATACATATACAAAATTTTGAGTTCACATCGGTTATGTATTACGTGAGAATTATTATTAAAAATTATTTTAAAATGGCAAATATTTTAAATTGCTTTTCAAATTCATTTGTAAGCTGGCCTATGGCATTTACCCTAACATATGTTCGCCCACTTTTCAACTTCTATTACAAATTTGACGACCACCCATGTAGTTTGAAAACCACACATGAACAAATCGACGGACGAGGAGACAGATAAACGGACATTGGTCAATCGAAGGTATTCGTTGTTTACGCTTAATGTGTAAAGTGGACTTACAGTTGTTAGGAACAAGTGTGGAAGTTTTATTTTTCGGATTGAGTACTGAGGATATTATTTCTATTGAATTCTAGTCTTTTCCAAGCATTAATTAATAAGTTATTCACCTCTCTTTTTTTCTTTCTCTTTCTTTCTATCTGCCTCTTTGTCTATACTACTTCCCTTCCTTCTTCCAGACTACAACGTCCATTACATTCTAAAGCATATTTTCAAAGATGAAATGTGTCCGTTACGAATATTTCAGCATTTTGTTGGACAAAATTATTACACTTACGAATCATAATCGAATGGGACTTGTAGAGCAAGTATTTTGCAAAATGTACTCTACAAGAATTTGCAAATCTTTCTCTATTTTCCTTTAAAAACATTGAACAAATTTCATACTTTTTGTGGTTAGCTTTTATCGTAATTGAAGTGAAAGTTTTCTTTCTCATTTACTTATTTATACATATTACTATATAAAGTATTTGTTTTTATTAATATCTTGTTACTCAACTTTTAAATAGTTTGAGAAGTTTTCCGAAATGGAATTAAATTCCATCTGAGACGTTATAGTCAGCAAGGCCAACTGCTTAATACCATACATCAATTCCTCTAAAACAATTCTTCATCAATCTTTGGCACAAACATATTTAAAATTATAGTCTGTTGTCATATGAACGGTGACTCTCGATGAAAACCCCCATATATGGAAACGCGTTTGCGTTGACCAGATTTAGCGTAATACAATCAAATGCAATTAAAATTAGCAAACTTTAGTAGATGTTGACCGCATAAAGGATTAGTTTTTGTAAGACAATTCGCATTTTTTTTTTTCTTTATTTTTTTGCCAATCATTCAGCGAACGTTGCCTATAGATGTAACACGTTGGTGGTCAGCAAGTAGAGGGGATAGAGACTGTAGATAGGAAGTGTTCGCAAGACCGGGAGATATGTGTCCGATCGGTAAATGTTATGTCTTATGTATCTTTATTGGGCGCGATCTCAATATAGCTATGACCACACAGCTCGCATAATTAAAATATCGTCTACCGTAATGAAGATTGTGGTTCAAAAAACGGTCCCATCCCATCAGAATTTCGCACATCCATTTAGTATTACTCACCGATTTTCATCGATAAGCACTAAAAATGGCTAATTTGTTCCTATAACGACTTCTTCAAAATAGGACATTATATGGGAATTGGTCACAAAAATGCTCCGACTCTATCCACTTTCTATACGATTCTTGCTTGTGCCAAAACGTATTAGTGTAATAAACTTGATCAAAATATCTCGACAACTACGACCCACACGTTGAACACTATACAGTTGAACACAGACAGTTAAACCTCGATTCGAAGAATGAATCTGATTCGATCTATGTAATAATAATGTGAGTCCGTCTCAAGACATTTTTACTGCAATAGATGTACGGTATAAAAAACAGTTAATACTTGTGTATGGATCTTGGACGATGCTGTTTACTTCAATTTTTATTTGCCTCGCAAAACTTTTTTAAGATGAAATGCTTCACAATCGAAATGATTGTAAATGAGAGATTTAGAGCAACAAGTACATAGTATTGCAGTCAATGTTTTATATTTCAAAGCGAGACTATCGCAATTACGATAGATTATCGGCCACAATTTTGCGTTCTGCTGAATTTCCAGAATAGTTAGTCAACAAAATTGACCAGCATTTGAAAACCTCAAAGTCTCTTGAATTAAAAATACTCATCTATCGAAACCAAACTATTGTTGAGAGAACTTACCGCACAGACACATATGCACGCACATTAACTCATTCAATCGGCAACCACTTTTTTATGGTAAAATTCACAACTATTCATAAAATAATGATTGCTTCAAAATTCGTTTGCATCTGCCTGTGTGTGTGTGTGTATGTGTGTGCATATTTATGTATTTTTTATAAACGTGACGTTAAAGCTACAATTGCACGTACATAGAGGCGTATAAATGTACACAACTTAAAAATTTGCAAATGAGACCAATATACGAAGAAAGGAAAATGTAAACCTTCTTTAAACCGCAAAAATAGTCTACATAGCAATCATTTTGGAGATATTACACTTACACAAAAGAACCGATTAGGAGCACTTGAAATGGATCATGGGTAACCATCATCTGAGTGCAAGATGTAAATTTTTCACCCAATTCGACTTATTAAGTAATTTTCATGTATAGGTTGTAATAACCTTTTCTTTTAAATGCTATACGCCTACCTACCTGGCCATAGAGATGTTTTTATAATTATAAAATTTTTTTTAAGTTGCAAATATTAAAACTCGAGGCTTAAATTGGGATCTGTACAACTATTTCTTTTTCATCATTTATTAAATTTAAAATATGAAACTATGCTCAACTGATTTGCTTATTGAAATGAGATAATGGCTTCTAATACAGCCATAAAAGCTAAACGACTGGAAAGTCTTTAAAAAAAATGATCGAAAAATAGAAAAGCACACAACCATTTGCAAAGTCGATCCGTCCAGTTCGTCATGTATACAATTAATATAATTGTGATTTTTTTATAGGAAACATTAACTGAAAGGCTTTCACACAGATACGATATCTGAAAGTGAAGATAGCTTTTTTTTTTTTTTTTTGTGTATAATTTTGCTAATGAATGTGGATAACAAAACCATATGTAGGATTTACTCCGTTTATATTGGGGGGCGTATGAGCGATATACTACACTAACGATACATTATTCTATTGCCCGTCATGTGTTTACTAACATTAACTGAAAAAATGACACTCAACTATGCATTTAGCTGCTAAGAGAACAAATTGATTAACAGAAAACATCAAGTAGTCAAAATAGGTTCCCATACATGCATAAGCTTGTCTACGTACAAAACAAGCATTCATTTCTATCATTTGCAGTTAATCGTACATTATAGAACAAACACATATTTAAAGATTTAATCAGTTATTACTTCGTTATAAAAGAGATACATTCAGGCGTAGATTTGTTATTTGCTGTTTTTATCCATTAAAGCATTACTCTTATGTTTTTATATTCGTATTATTCTTTCGCACACTCTACTTTACTCTGAGCTAAATAATCACTTTAAATATATCTCCACTCCACTAGGTTTTCTTTTCTTTTTTTTTTTTTCCTTTAATATGAATTCATATGTATTTGGAGAGCTGGTAATTCGTAGGAAGCATGCGCGAAAAGTAAACATATACCAATCAAAATATGGGAGAGTTGAAGAGCAACAATTTTACAGCTAGACAGACTCAAACAGCAAATTTATAACGTTACTTACACTTGTAATAGAAAATCTGATATTGTTTGCAATGTTTGCATTGTTTGCAATTAGTTACTTTTGTTCATATTTAAGAGAATAACCTACGACACCACAGCACAAAGTGTTTCAAAGTAAAGTAAGAGGCACATTTTTTTAAATAACATTTTTAAACAACATTACAATTCCAAACCACATTCTGTTACTGGATGTACAGAATGTTTTGAGCAAAATTTTCGGTGCATAACGAAAACGAATTTGTATTTTCGAAGTTATGTTAAATGTTCGAAGAGAATATTTAACGAAACACTATTTGATCCTAACATCTCTATTGTCATCAATCGTTTAACGCAACGCTTTCTTTTTAACAATTTTAGATTATTTTTCATATCGAGAAAATAAGATCAGTGTTATACGTAAATCGATTTATTGTTTAACTTCAATTTATGTCTGCCCATCGGTTGCTGTATTGCAATAAATATATTTATTATATAAGCGGTCCAAAAATTTGTTTGTCATCACCAAGATATTAACCGAATATATTTCATATTTTCATAGGACAAATACAAAGAAACCAGCAGTAATACTTTACATGACTGTACATGAAATGGATGTGAATAAGTCTCTGCTGATTTTCAATAGAAAGCGAAACGAGTACAACATCGCGCGAAATAAAAATATGCACTACCTTTACGCTATTCCCACTAGTATCAATTATGGCTTTCACACGTACGTTGCATACGAATCTATTATGCTTCACAAGGTCAAGGTTATGTTCCTTTGATCAATTTTATATTGCAATTCACAACATATTTATTAAAGGCGATGCCAAATAGAATTTGTTTGCTAGACTTCAACTATGAGCATCAAACAATGAGGAAATTATAGGCGGGGAAAATTGAAAAAGTGATAAAAAAAGCTTAATATGTTGCGAGTAACACCAAAACATTGCAAATCATTTTTCTCTAAAAATCGCTGAATAGGTGCTTGCTCTAAATTTTCACATTTTGCAGTCCGCTACGAAATTCCCCATTTCATCCGTCTGTCTGTAAGGGTTACTCACTTTTTTACAGAATAGCGGAAAAGGAAACTTTAAATATCAATGATTCGTGATTTTCATTAGGAGTACACGTATTACGTCGAAGCATTTTTATGGTCGGTAGATCGCCTCTCAATTTAATGTACACTATAAGATATAATGCAATACAATGTAATAAATATAATAAAAAGATCTTAAAGACCAAGACTGCATTTACGTGAATTTACGAGAACCATGAATCTTCGATCCTTCGATGCCTCCATCTGTATTCCATCTCGATTAGATGTGTTATGTATTTCCGTTGCCACTGTAGCTACGATTGGCTTTCTTGAGGCAATTTAACGCGTACAATATCCAAGTTTTATATAAAAACTGCAAACACAGCGTTTTGTCTACAAAGATTTAAAATCGGCAAAGTGAAGGGCTAAAACCACTGTACATTTATTTTATTACCTTTAATAAGATGCTTTGGATGCTCCTAGAATATATGAAAAAAAAATAGTTTCCCAAAAATTGCGCGCTTTTTCCCGAAGCATTCAGCAAAGAAAACTCAACGTCTGTCCTGTTGTTTTATAGCTCTTCAATGGCACTGATAGATGTGTCTTTGGAAATACATTAGCATAGCTTCATTAAGATGACCTTTGAGTAAATTTGAGGCCTTCATGTGAACGTGGTTATGAATTATATAATTTCTTGCCGTGTATTCTACCATAGTGCAGTATGTAAGATGCGAAACATGCGATTGTGTCTCTGAAAAATACAGCAAAGGAAGCACTTTCGAGCCAAAAGTCGGCGACGAGAGGAAACGGTGCAAAATATTTGAATTTGGCAGGGTATTTTCATGGGGTTGGGACTAACGAGAAAATTAAACTTTTTCACTGAAAAGTTCATCCATCATTCCGACAAATGTCGATATCTCTAAGAAAATAGAGTAAAAAATTTTTCCTTTTTGATTCGAATTTGAACCATCTACGCCAGTTGCCGCAGAGCAAATAAATTTTTTTAATACTTAAATAGACATCTAATAATAAAACCTTGCCAATCATATTATTCTTCCATTCAAAAAAAATTGTCAGAAAAATGTGTTCTCTTTAGGTGCTACCTCGGCTAGCTGTTAAGTATGCCGGTCAACACCGCCAGAAGAATATGTTGGGGGCATATTTAACAATAATCCGATTTTATTAGCGAACTCTTCTTTCGTTTCGCCCGAATATTACAAATTTGTAAAATGATTGTGTGCCAATAAAACAATGTATGTCAGGCTTGGTTTATAACTAATGTTAGAAACCGAATATGCTCGATTACTACAACTCTTTTAACGTTTTGCAAGAATCACAATCACATTTATGTTATTACGTGCAATATAAAATGATGATCTATTACGTTTAGAAATTAGATAATAATGATTTTGAATGAACACAAACCATGATTGTAAAGACAAGTAGTGTAGAAATTATTTGCTTTTCCGATCAAAATTGAGTCAATCCTTTACCCATTTCTCATTCAGTTTTAGCTTTCCCATTAGACAAACGTCCGATAAAAAGTGTGTACTTCTTCCATTGCACTGGCAATATTTAAAATTACATACTAGATATCTAATATAATGAAAACAGATTATGGTACAGTGCGTGGTTGGTCCACGTCTATTTTCTTCTAAAGGTTTACTTTAAATATTTTGTTACATTGCAACTTGCAAAAGATTCGATTTTATAATAAGAATGCAACTAACACCCTATAAACAGCTATATAAATGAAATAGTCATGAAATTCAAATATTGCTTATTTATATCCGATCCATTGGATCTCATATTCGTTAATTTGCTTTACGAAAAGTTGGGGGGGGGGGGGGGGTGGAAATAGAGAGTGAAAGCGGACGCGACACCGAAATCTGAAAAAAAGACATAACGTTGGCAAGTTTGTTAGTAGCAACGTGTGACTACACGAAAGCCAAAGAGATGTTGTTCTGGTCAGGCCGTTCATGGATCTACTTGGGCGGCACCGAACAAGTAATTGCGATTTTTACTGAAAATAAATAATTAATTTTTTACATTAAAGCAATTGAAAGGATTATAGCAAGGCAAAGCAAATCAGTATATACCCTACGCCAAGTTGTCTAATACAAATCTCCATTTAGCGTATCAATCCCATCTTTTCCATGTCAAATTAAGTGTAAATAGTTTTTTATAAAAAGTGCTTACTCACTTAGCTACTTTTATCAACCAGTAGAAAAGATTACATACAATAATAAAAGTTATGCGAAGAAATTTTTAACTTTCAATTCTAAAAATTGCCCATACAAATAATTCCAAAAAAAAAAAAAAACAGCTCGAAAATTTTAAACTGTTTCGATTTGGTCAACCTTTCAAAATGGAATTTAGATGTAGATGTAGAGAAAATGTAGAAAACGTTACAATCGACTGACTTTCTCAAAATATGACGTTCTTATGAAACGTTCGTAAAATGTTGCGGTTTCGGGGAATTCAGCAAATAATTCTGAATTGATTGATGTAGCGAAAGGCAAGGCTTAATAGAAATAATTAAAGTAGAGCCCATCTATCTTGCAGTGCGTGTTTTATAAGAAATGAAAAAGTAAAACTCTATTTACATTTCTAAAACCATTACTAAGGTCGCTTTTTATACCCTACATCAGTAGTAGTGCAAGGGTATGGTAAATTTGTGCGGATGTATGCAAAATCCAGAAGGACTTGAGATAAACCCATCCTTCATTATACCGATCGAATCGAAAAGTGATTTTGAATCGATTTAAACTCATCTCTCTTGTGTTTTTATTATCAACCCGAACGCCGCAATGGACGAACCCTAATGAATATGATTCGAATCGGATCACTTTTTCGCTTACTTCCCATATAAACTCATTTTGAAAAGTCGGTGTAGCAGCTACCAACAGCTCACTACAGTGTTTTCCTTGTTTTACATACAAACTATTACAGTCAGCAGTGAATCTCTGTCATGGTGTTGTGAGTCATGCATACCTCCACAACTGTTTATTTCAACTGCGATGCACTCACATTAAGAGACTCGCTTCGAAGTAATTGCAGTTTTTTAAATGCTTTACTTAGATTCAAGGAAATTAAGTTCGCTTTCTAAGCCAAACTATGAAAGGCAATTAGTTTCTCATACATTGAGTTAACTGCAGTCAATTCTCTAGAAATGATTAAAAACATTTTCTGTATCACGAAAGTGGAAAATTAAAAAAGAAAACATTATTCCTGTACTTTAAATTTGGATAATGAAGAAGGAACTGACTGCGGATTCAAAGATTCCAACACAAAATAGTCGACAGAGAAAAATAACCAAAAACAAAAAAAAAAAGAGGAGAAAACAAGAATTCAAAATACTTTGTTGTATTAAAACGAAAAACTTATTTTGAAAGTCACTGACATGAATTCGACACATTTGCGCCCACAAAAATATTGACCAAAGAATTCTATTTTCGCATTTAGCTCGGTCTTACCACCTCTAGCCCTACAAGACCAAAAAAAACTTGCGCGCCTTTACATGCATATATGTGCAGTTACGTGCATAAAACCTTATCATAGCTGATAAGCTACTAGTACCACTACTACTACTCATACAATTAATTAATATATTGTACGAAACTCTGTATATACATACAGAACTGACTGAAGTCATCAATAATTAGGTCCTATATCAAAGCGATTAATCTCAATTAGGGGCGGATCATTATAAGCACACACACTCAAATCACATAACTGATAGTAGACGTCAATAAACAAAAATTATGTAAAAATTAATTTCAGTAAATGTTTCAACGCTCTGAAGGGTATTCAGCATCCGACCCGTTTTTCCATCTTTTTCTTTTTCTTTTTAATCATTTGCTAACTGATAAGCCAACTATTGACTATTGACCGAATAACAAGTATGTTACATGTAGTTAAGTATTGAGGGAGAA
>CCAG010001588.1:0-12437 GCA_001077435.1 Glossina morsitans morsitans
TTTTTTGCTTATAACGTACTGTAGACACACCGTACCATCTATGACGTCAACAGTTTTGTAGAAATTGTCAGTGAAATAATTAGCGGCATTACTTATCAAGTGAATATTGTTCTATTCAGGTGTTGTTCACAAAACTCATGACAGTCATTGCTAGGACAACAACTAGGGAAAGTTTTGCACTGTTATTTTGTTCTCAGATCAAAAGACAATTGATATCTTTCTAAAATTAATTAAATTTTAATGGTTGCTAAGCCAAGAAATGTTTTCATAGGGAATCTACGCACACGCACACACACACACACACATACACACACAACCTAAAGATTAATATGAAGAGACGCGCCACGCTTCTGTGTAAATGCCATGACATTGAAATAAGTGAAGAGTGTTTTTTCTCTCAGAAGTAATGGTAATGGACCTAAAGAAATAACTTTATTGCGTTTATTTATTGTTTGTAAATTTACTCAAAGTAATTAATTTAATAATCAGAAAGAATCACAAACACACACACACACACACACACACACACACACATAGGAAAACATGTTTCTTTTTGAAAAGTTTTTTTTCTCGTAAGGAGCATTGGGCAAAGTTTCATCTCAACACTCTTGTTTAAATATTGAATATTTTTTAAGGATTGAAAAACTACAAGTAATCCAATAAAACAATTTACAACAATTTACAATTTCTTATCGCAAGTACCCAACAACAAAGAATTCCTTTTAAAGAAAATAACAATTTTATCGACCAATTTTCATGGAATAGAATAAAGTAAAAGCAAATTGTAAAACGCCCACAATGCCGACAATTTGCAATTCAACAGCAATAGCAAAAAGAGAGAAAAAAGAATAATAAAAAAAAAAAAAATAGAAAATAGAAAAAAAGATGAAGAAGAAGAAGCAAAAGAAAAATACTTAACAATACATTTACAAGCAAATATTAAAAGTTCAACAAAATCCATACACTCAGCACTCGATTTACGCTGGACATATATTTATGTCCTTACTTCCATAGAACACTTTCAATAATCATTTAAAGTACAAAATATATATCTTCCATCTCTTCCATCTTTTGATGGAGAGAGACACATGCAAAACAAACGACAAACTTCAAAATATTACTTTAAAAAGCCTTTAAGGAAAACAAGTCAGAGAACATTATAGTCGGGCAAGGTTGACTATTACTTGTCCTACTCCACTCCCTTCCTAGTACAGCTATCCATTCGTTTTGCATTACGCATTATTTCCATGCAAAGTCTTAGTTTTCATGAAAGCCCACATATTGGAGGAGGATGCCCAGAACATCGTATGACGTGATCCAAATTTAATTTATTTCTTCAAAATTTTGTTATTTTTCAGTTTCCATCACAAGAAACTAGAAATCTGATATTCTTGTCGCTATAAGGGCTTGGTTTTCATGATGGCCCCTAGGGTTAGGGTTTACAAAATAGACTTATTTGATCCAAATTCCCTGTTGTTCATTTTTTTGCTAATTTCCTCCCGGGAATTAATTTTTATCATTAAATATTAAAAGCTAAACGCTTTCTTAAGGGCTTACTACTCGTGAGAAGTGTTATATGGAGTGGGGTTTAAGAAATAGACACATATGGTTCAAAGTTGGTCCATTTCTTTTTTATGCCAAATGAATAAGTTTTTATCATAAAACATTAACAAGTAGGCCATATTGGCACATATAGGCTTACATTTCCTGAGAATCCAAATATGCGGTGATACCCAAGAAATAGACCTAAGTGATCCAAATTCATTATGGTTGATTTCCTTGTCAATTTACTATTAAGGAAGCAATTTCCAACATCAAATATTGAAAGTTGAACTTTCCATAGAGAAATTCAGTTTGCGTAGGAACAGTTATATAAGAGGCGGGTTCAGAATTGAATGCCCTAGATATCAATTTAGAATGTCGAAATACTGTCACTCAGCGGTTTTTGTCGAGAAATTTAAAAATTGCATTTTTTTCCTTATAACGACTATTTAAAATAGACCGTTATATGGGAAGTGATCGTAAAAGTGGGCCGATCCCAACCACTTTCAAAAGCGCTCATTCTTGAATCAAAGCACGTCAGGGTACAAAAATTCATTGAAATATTTTAAAACTTTCCGATAAAAATAGATGAGGAAATATCAGACGGACGGACAGACGGACATACGAGCTTACATTCAGAAACATTTTCTGAATTGATTGGTATTATAAAAGGTGAGTCCATTTTAAGCCTTTCTCGATGTTAAATATGTCCGTACAAACTTCATGTACACTGTACCACACACGATGTAGAGTATAAACCATCTTTGTCAACTGTCATATCTATTAAATACATCGACTCGATAATCGACGACTATAAACCCAAATGTAAAACCTACGATCGAGCTTACTGGATTTCGAAAGCCGTAAACTGATCTTAGATTTCTTTTAGAAAATATAGTTTCATGTAAATTGCGGGAGCAATGTATGTTCTTTAAATGTGAACGATGTCTGAGTGCAAACATCGTACATTCACACATAAAATGTAACTATGAAATAAAGCAAAGGAATAAGTAAGTAAGTATTGAACGATTGGGGAGAAAAGCTGAAAATACTTCGAATAAAGATATAAAGAAATAATATACAATGCGAACATATATATATATGAATAAACATATATATATAAATATACATAAGCTATGCATATAGATGGATGTATATATATATATATGTGCAATGTATTGTATTGAACGTAGTGAAATCAAAAGGTAAAACAATTTTGTAATAAAAATTTATTGAGTCTATATAATTGTTTGTAACAACAACAGAGATCTTCTTTATTAGTTTTGTCCCCAAGCAGAGATTACTTTTACTTTGATTTGTTTATCACAATTTACAGAAAAACAAGTAAAAGGACTATAGTGAGTCCTGGGCCATCATAAAACACATCTACATCGCCATACATATAAGTCATGTAATAAAGGATTATATGGGAAGTGATTGAAAAAGTGCTCCGATCCAAACCAGTGTCAATAGCATTCATCCTTGGATCAAAATATGTTTATGTAGCAAATTGTATCGAAATATCTCAAAACTTGCGGCCTCACCTGTAGGTTGAATACAAAAAAAGAAAAAGGACAGACGGACAGATAAGCTTAGAAAGTGATTCGGAAAGTGATTCAAAAACTGAATCTGAATTAATCAATGTACGAAAAAAAGAACTCTGTCCCAAATACTTCTAGGTGCTGCGTACATCCGCACGAACTTGAGGTTTTTTTTCTCGGTAAATTTTAAATTCTTAGAAAAATGCTAACAAAACAACAGCAAGACCGTGATAGGTGGCAGTAGTAAAACCGACATGTGCAAAGAAAACCTGAGCTTCTGAGAGAAATTCTGAGTTGATTTAGCCATGTCTGTCCGTCTGTGTGTCTTTGTGGTATGTGTTGTTCGCGCTCTCCTGGTCGCAAAGGTGAAGATATCGCCTTCAAATTTGGTAGAAACATTGGAAATTTCTGCACGCAGGCTGGTATTGAAAATGGGCCAAATCGATTGAAGCGGAAGCGCGTCGTGTAGTGTAAACTGAACGCAACTCAGTTTGTTTAACCAAAGTTTTCGGATTTTTACTCGTTGCACGAAAATTATAAAAATTAGAAGGCTGAAATTTTCCACATTTACTTTACGAAGCACTCTACTACTTAGATGCAAAAATGGGTAATAGCCACCATGCTCACACCATGTTGCAAGTGATTCAATTCTATTTCTTTTCACTTTTCTGAGGTTTTCTATTTATTTACCATAAGGCAAACAAGACCGAATGTTTAAAACTATTTCGTGCATTTACCAAATAAAGATATATTATCTGCCTAAAAATGGGTCAATTTTAAAATGAATATGGTCCGCGACTTGGTGGATTCACTTTTTCTTAATAATACCAACGATATGGGTATCAAATAAAAGAACTTGGAAGGTAGAATGTGAAAAAAATAGTGGTGGGTATGTGAGATTCGACCACCGCCGAATATAACTTTCTAACTTGTTTTAAATATTTTTAGGTATTCAGAAGAACAGGCCTGTGAGACAATGTGTCGGCGAGATATAATGATTGGGAGAATCGACGAACCGATTGCTTCATCACGAGTTAATTTTCCTTCCATTCGTTAATTAAATCAATTAATAATAATTGTGAAAAAAAAAAAACATAACAAAACAAAAACAATAATTGTGAGAAAATATTTATATTTCATTTATTTCTACCGCAAAACTCTACGTATTTATGATTACGATTACACGCGTTATGATACGCTTTTTAAGTAGCATTGTTACGCTTATTAAGTAGACTTTAATCTCCTTATATGCCATCAACTATGAAATGAAAATGCATATGAAAATTAATGCAAGCACGTGAATGTTTATTTAATCGTACAATCATTGCGAATATAAGGTAAGGGAGGGGCGGAAAATGAAAAAATTACAATACCAACCAACCGACCTTTCGATAGACTAGAAAAACATTGAAGTAATTACGAGATCGTATGGATAATGCATTTGATAAGCGTAAACCTTTTGCAACTGTATGCTTATTAAATACATGTAAACGTGTATGGAAGGGTCGGATTTTATTTCAACGTATTCATCATCATCTTCAATTAAATGTCAAATATCATTCAACTAATTAATGTCGTATTTTTCCCATTATTTATTCCGATGAATTTTTTTAATTGCAACATATGTTGTAAAAATTGATATTTACAGCGCAGCAGTATGCACATGAATCTCCTTTGCAACTTAACTTGGATACTTTTTCTTACACAATTTCCACATATTTCTTAGAAAAGCTTTCTGTAGCCATAACATATAACGAGAATCATTTTCTTTGCATATCCGGTTCAGATTAAAATTTCTTGTTGTATATTATACTTAGGTCTAGGCCTTATTCTTATCTTACTAGGTCTAGGTCTCACTCTTCAAGAGTTACTTACTCAATATTTAATAATATTTATATTTCGTTTTAATTAATTAAACATAAGCCGATTTTAAGCTCGAAGTGAAACCATTTAACGACCAGTAAGGACATTACATTTAGGTGGGCTTCGAATCTTCTATATCCATCTCTTTTATATTGAAATGGTAACTTACGAGTAATAAGAAAAATAAGTAATATTTTTTTTCTTTTTAAAAGCCAAGGATTCCCGCTTTACGTTGTACGGCACACGTAGCAGTTAACCCATTTTCAATACGAACCGAATGCGTACAGCAGCTTCAAATCTGTTTTGGCGACTTTGAACAGGAAAACGTACGCCACTGACACTATGCAGACAGACAGAAAGAGGCGCAGATGGACAGACAGACCGACAGGAAGACATAAATATGGACAGACGTATAGGGGAACAGATGAATGCGTTTAAATTAATAATATTTATATTTCGTTTTAATTAATTAAACTTAAGCCGATTTTAAGCTCGAAGTGAAACCATCTATCGACCAGTAAGGAGGAGCTCGGGTCGAATCTTCTATATCCATCTCTCTTATATTAAAATGGTAACTTACGAATAACAAGAAAAATAAGTAATATTTTTTTCGTTTTAAAAGCAAAGCATTCACGATTTACGTTGTACGGCACACGTGGCCAATTCAATACCAACCTACGTACAGCAGCTTCAAATCTGTTTTGGCGACTTTGAACAGGAAAACGTACGCCACTGACACTATGCAGACAGACAGAAAGAGCCGCAGATGGACAGGCAGACGGACAGAAAGACATAAGGATGGACAGACGTACAGGGGAACAGATGAATGCGCTTAAATTAATTCAGAATTTTTTTTTCTCTTTAATATGGCCGAGCACTCATGATATGTCCTTTACGAGGGGATGTTGGTGTAAGGTGGTGGTGTTTAAAAAGAAGTGGCAAAAAAGAGGGAAAGAGATAGGAAGCGACAGCAGCCTTGTATGTGTGTGCCCAATCTGGTTAGTCTGGCTGGTTACTCACTGCAGGTACGACCAAACTAAACTCTACCGTACATGAAACCTGACTTGGTAGTCGCGATTCATACGTCGTCAGCTGCCCGTGCCAATTTTGTGCTAATTAAGGATATATGTAAATTATAGGATTTCCCTATATGGTTTTTTAATAATACATCAAAAGTTTTATGTTCTTTTTATGTAAATGCGTAATTCTCATGAAAACCCTCATATTACAGGACACTCAAATGTCAACGTGTTTTAAATTTACAAACTTAATCCACTTTCCTATCAAAAGTTTTATTATTTTCCAATTGCTTCCTCCTTAACAAACTACAAATTAGGCTTTGTCGCCATAGAAGGGTTGAAGAAGATGAGAACTCCTGTACATGATGCAGTCCACAAAATAGACCATCCTTGATTCACCAAGGACAAATTTTGACCATCAAATATTAACTTTTTAGCTTATAAAGCTTTATTTTTCATTGGAGCCCTTATATAGGTTGGGGTTCAAAATATAGAACCATGTGGTTCAAACTGGATGAGGCTAATTTTTATGTCAAATTATTACTATGGACAAATTTTTGCCAAGAAATATTGGAAATTAGGCCTTTTCACCATATTGAGAGCCAGTTCCCACAAGAATAGTTATGTGGCAAGGTATTCAAAAAATTGCCCTTTCCCATCCAAAGTTTTCACAGCAATTTAGAATGCCAAAATGCCATTACTAAGCGATTGTTGTTCCGAAATTTTATCAGAATAAAGAATTGCCGACAAATTGGGTCCAGTCGAACCATTTTCAATAGCGCTGGTCCTTGGGCACAAACAGGTTAGAGTCTCGAATTCCTTCAAAATATCTCGAAAATTTCCGTCTGTAAGTTGAACAAAAGAATACGTAGGCAAACATCTGAAGGGTAGACAGACCGACAGACAGACAGAAGCTTAGAATGGGAATTACACTTTAAATTGGTTAGTATAAAAAAAGCGTTCCTCTCTCAAACCCTTCCGGGTATTACAAACGTCCGTGCAAACTTAATATACCCTGCACCACAAGAGTAGAATATAAATATGTTTCCTAAATATTATTTATTTGCTTTAACTATAAAAATTCCGCATACTTTGTGCACAAAAAGCATAAACAATTTAATAACCTGATGATAGGATAGATGTCAGAGACACTGAAATTTCAAAATTAAACTTGTTCTCTACATACGCTATGATTTTTCCAATAATCCATAATTTTCTTCTTTTGTTTATGAAATCATTACCAGTTCATACACATATATATATACATATATCTATGTATGTGTGTACATCTGTTATATATATTTGTACATGTGCTAACATAAAGCAAATATTTTGCTATTGAGTAAAAGTTAAAAATGAAAGAGTTCGATGTTGTGTGTCTAACACATGATTATGAACTTGCAAGCATGTACATATGAACATGAACACTTGGAATTGAAACCTTGAGCGCGGAAATGAGTTCATACACAGCCATCACAGTAATCTTATTAAACCTGTGTGACTACTTAGAGCAGCGAACAAACACTCACTCACCCTAGATTCTATACATCAGGCATCAGTAAACTTATTAAACCGTTACGACTACACGTCAAGAGCATTGAATAAACGTGTATGCGAATACAAATGTGTGCATTTCGCAATATTTACGGACACGCACATACGCATGCATATAGTATGCGCCTGGAACATGTTCTCGTTTCTCGTTTGAAAAAAACTATTCATTCTATTGAATACGTGCAATATTTAGTTATTGTTGGGTGTTATTAAATCATTTTAATTGAAATTAAAAATGTAATCACTATAGTGTAGTGTTTTTCACTCTCTCTCTCTCTCACTCATTTAAGTGTTTATCATAATAATTATTAGTGTTATTTTCATTGCATACACGTAGGAGTTCCATTATAAATGAGGAAACCTATTATTCACATATAATAGCAATAAAAAAAAAATGAAAAAAAAGTAACATTTAATCATATGCTCGCTGCACATGAGATATTGTAAATTGAAGAATGCTCATACGCCACAGTGACACTATAAATTAGTACAAGGCAAGCAAACTAAATTGAAATCAGGTCGGGTATGGAAGTAAATAAAATAATAATAATTAACTTAAGCAAGAGAGAAAGAAACAACAGAAAGAGTAAAAAATATTGGGAAAGAATTTCTCTTCTTAAATATTCGTTATCCACGTTATCAGTTTATTAAATTTTGCATATTCTTCTTAAATTCATAATTGAAATCAATAGAATTTTTATTACTACTATTATTATTTATTTATCTGAAAGAAATAAACTTTGGAATTGAACCAAGATAAGCATTAGCAGCTAAGACTATCAGCTCAAAAAAATAAGTTTTACCTCATCGTAAAGATATTAGAACATTTTAAAATTTTCATATCATATATATAAAATCTGATTTGGATATACGCCCATAAATTATCATTCTTGGACGGTAGCCGTTCGTTGTTCGAATTCTTATAATTAGGGTGGGAAACTAGTTCACATCGGAGAGACACTCGATTCTATAACAGGGTAACTGTAAATAAAACAAGTAAAAACATTGTGCTAGGACTCGAATCATCTTCAAATATTTTGCACAGAAAATTTATTTACTCTGCCTTCATAAGACGGTAGCCGTTCTTTGTTGCATTGCTTGCAATGGGGACGAAAATTTAGTTCATATGCAATTTCCCAAGGAAATCGAAGAGAATCTCGACTCTCTAACCGGATAACTATAACTGAAATAAGTAAAAACACTACACTGGGACACATACCGCCCTTAAATACCCTGCACCACCCTACAGTTACTCATGCAGCAAGTTTTCGATATAAGGTGCTACTAGGAAAGTGGTCGGGAAAGTGGTGCGATTTGAACCGTTTCGTCCTTAGGTCATAAAACTTTAGTGTACCAAATGTCATCAAAATATCTTAAAAATTGCAACCTGTAGCTTGAACAGAACCTTGCATGGACAGACATCAAACGAACAGGCACGCTGAGCTCAATTCAGATTATGATTCTGAATCGATCGGTATAATAAAAGGTTGGTTTATCTTAAGCCCTTCTGCGTGTTACATCCGCGTCCCCACTAACTTAATATATCCTGTACTACAAGTGGTGTAGAATATAAAAATGGTAGTGTCTCTTTATGTGCTTCTTGACGTGGATCGTGAACAACGTAGATTTTATTTATTATCTTTAGAGGCAGTATTTACAATTTACTGGTTCGTCTGTTCTGCTTGTGTACCTCCTTACAAGTAGTGCGACATTTTCCACCAAATTTGTGCCAATCATTGTTGATCTTTTTCGTCAGGCGCCAGCTACATGAAGCGCCATGAATGCGCACGTGGTCTTTCCCTTTTTTAGAATTTAGTTTCTTAATAAACCGACTAATTCTCGTGAAACTCAAATCGTGAAAAACATATTCGTAACAACAGATAAATTGGGATTTTTCCTTATCCCTATAAATATTTTAAAATTTTCTATTATTTTTTATATATATATATATTTAGATAAGTGAAAAATATATATCCATCTCGTAAGTTGAACAGAAAAGCAAGCTTGTTCACGTTATTGTTAAAGAACTAGAACACCTCTAGAGACTCTTAGCTTTATACGCTTAGATGTGTGTTGTATCCAGACAGCTTTACACATGAATATGAATGCATTGGCATGCATGCATAGATGTACGTACGTAAACGGCATCTCTTGGCAATTATTTCTGTTGTTTTTTTTCAAATTAAAACAAAACGTTATCATCGCATGCTACCTACCTACCGTTTGTCATTGTTTGAAAACATGTTGGTGTTTAAAAAGTGGGGAAAACAAATGTCGAAAAATCCCAAAAACATTTCAAACGCTCTTGACAATACCCGCACACAAACTATTGAAGCATTCATTGTAGAAAAGTGAAATTTTTTTTTTCTTTCTTTTATTATTCTTCTGGTATTGCTTTTGTTTTGTTGATTCTGAATGAACATCAACATAAATATGTAAACATAAGAGAATTGTTCATCTGGATTAGAGAGAAATAACTCTTGGTTTGTTTTCTATTTTTTTTTGGATGGGTGTTAGCACTAAACATGAAAGAAGAATAGAAACAAGATATTGGTTTACCCGGAAAATGGCAAAAGACCGGAGATAACAATGGCTATTGTGTACCCAAATAATGTTTATTTTAACCCTAATTGGTGCACGTCCGCTCAGTCGAGCCTCAAAGTCTTATTTGAACTTTGAACTTTAGTTTTTTGTTTACAAGCCCTCTTGCCTTGTAAGAGGCGTGAAAAATGGCTTCGATATAAAACTGCGATTATTACGACGCAGGTCTGAAATCCACTGAATTTTTTTACCCTGCACAAGGTACAAGCGTACATATATATATATATATATATATATATATTTATAAATATGAAGGAAATGGTAGGAAGGAGGGACATGAAAAATTTTGGAGAAGCTGCACTTTCTGATATACATGTATACGAAACGAGTTTACTCGATATCGGGATCCATAAACCAGCCTTAAATCTCAGATAGAATTAAACCGAAGCGGTGAACGGTATTTAATGGTGGGCTTGGTCACACTATAGTGTTTTTACTTGTTATTTGTATAAAAGTCAACTTTTCCATTTATATGTATATTTCGAACAAAGTTTCAACTGATTGCTCATAGTTGTGGGTCTTCTACCTGGCTGCTGGGAACGGCCCTTCGGGGAGTTTCGTGGTGGCTGTGGTTGCTCCCAAAATCGCGGGAACGTTAAATATTTGAGGTGTTAGATAGGCCTCGCCCCCGTCAGAGGGAAGGGCATGCCATACACATGTCCTTGATCTGGAACTGCTTGGGAGCCTCCCTGCTCCCACCGGGGCGTGAGTGACGCGTTCTCACTCCGTGTGCCATCGGGCACCGTAGGGTTAAGCCTCCACGGCAGGTACCTACGTAAACCCCCTGTCACATCTGATTGCTCATAAAGGTTATTACATGAGAATAAACAAGTAAGAAAATTATATTCGATTACGACCGAATTTTCTATATCCATCACCGTTATCCTATTGATTGCATTATTTGCATTATTTCCATAACACTGTGTGCACGTGGCTGATTTTTTCTACTTTTATAGAGATATTACAGCATCGACCATAGAATTTACGTTGAAATTTTTGTAGATTTATTTCCTGTCGTTTATGGGAAATGAGCAAACATCAATTGTTTGAAAAACGATATTCTCACTTCACGTAGTTATTTTAGTAGCAGGGTCCGTCATATTTGAAGTTAATAGCTACATTTTTGCAGCTACGAGAAGAAAATAGGTAGACGGATGGACAGACAGATCGAAAATTTAATGCTGTTTAGAAATATCGAAGCTTCCTTCTGAGCGTGGCAAACGTTTTTGCAAAGCGAATCTACCCCTCAACCCCTTCGGTGATGGGCACAAAAAAAAACTTATTTGCTGATGGCAGGTGTGTATAAACCTTTACTCAAACAAAGGTTGTCCCAAAATTGGGAAAGACCCAATCAATCCATGGGCTTTTTTTTTTAATTATCAGCCTGTGAGTTATATCGTGGAGCCTTGGTCCGATTATAATTAAATAAAGGTAAAATTATTTTTGAAAAAAAATCGCTAAAAAAAATCTCTCAATATTTTTTCTCTAAAATCATTATTTGCAGAAATTTCTAGTCTTTTCTACGCTTTCCCAGTATGTCGTTACAACAGTTTTGAACGTAGGGCTCAAATCAATTTAATATTCCAAATATGTGATGGCGGCAAGTGCACCTCTCGACGACATCTTGCTTGCGCCTCGTTTAAGAAATACGAAATCGGATTTTCACTGCTCCTATTCTGTTAACTTCTAACCTCCTCTGTCATCAATGATAATTTCCATAATTTTTTGATAATTAAACATAGCCCATCAAGTGACTCCTAGTCTTAGTAGTAGTTTTTTTTTTTTTTGCCAAGCACTGCAATCTCACATGGCCACGGCGATAGGCATTAAGATTTTGTGAACGCATAGAAAACGCATTTACACAATCCTGACTGGCATAGCAATGTCAAATGCAAAGCAAAAAATCCATGTCCTCTTAATGGTTAACCGTCAGCAAGGCAAGCCGTAGCTTAGTTGGCAAACAATCACAGACAGTAATCTACTGTACATGGCTTACTTTTTTTTTGAAAAGTATCGAGTGTTATGCGCTGTTTGCATCCTTGTCCGGGAATAGCGCAAACAGTAAATAACAGAGCACAAGCACAACATCAGCTAACAGAAGGTAATGAAAATGCTGATTGCTTAGATTACTTGTAGCTGCACTTTTGTACATTTAGCTCATGTAGTGTTGTAAACTTGTTACTGAGCCAATGCCATACGGTGTGATATATTCTGGCTATCCGCCACCCCCCCCCCCCCCCCCCCCCACCGTTTATTCCTCTTTTTTTTTTGTTTTGTCTCGTACATCTAGAGGCAAGTCTAGACATGGGAATCATTA
>CCAG010001589.1:0-21697 GCA_001077435.1 Glossina morsitans morsitans
TTTTTTAATGTGCGTCTTGTTTACATGTGAATAACGTGTTACTTGAGGAAAATATTCAAATTAAAATGTACTTCTGTTAGCTTTTCTCTTTCTACTTTTTTTCCGCTTCTTCTTCTTCTTTTTTTGCTTTATCCGCTATTTGAACTTTACGTTACTGTGTTACTATGGTGCCACAACATGCGAGTTCAAGTTAAATCGTGATTTAAAAAAGTACTTTTTGTATATTTGCTCTCGTTTACAGACCGGAAATGAACAAACAAACAAACAAGTGTACAAAAACCAATATTTGAAAATTTTACAACGCAAGCATCAATTAGAAGTTCCAGCATATCCCGAGACTGATACTGAGATTTGAGTATTGCCTCTAAAAAAAAAAAATCGATATTCCTTTTGGAAAAGGATCAGCCTTCAAAGGACGCTTGAAAAATTTGTTTACGGGTTGCAGTGATTTTAGTTAGCGAGATAGTTTCGTTATTTTTCAAAACAACATAAAATTCATAAAGTCGTAGGTTGCTTATATATTGAAGAAGACCGGACGGAAGACCGACAATTAGATATTCTTCCCCTAGTGCAGTTATTCAGTCGTTTTGGTAACAAGAACACCAAATGTTATCTTGTGCAAGGGATAGCCTTCATGAAAGCCCGTATATTGGAGAAAGGTAAATAAGATTCCACTGAACATTTCGATCCATTTCTACGAAATAAATGCATATTCATGGCAAAGGTTCTAGAAGAACCGAACCGTATTCATTACAAACTAAGTTAACTTATGCTAAGTGATATTCAATGCTTCGTTTTACCCAAATGATTTCAATTAATTGACTTCTATGCAGAAAACTAAATTAAATAAAGAAAAAAACCAAAGACTAACACGAAATCTTCTTAACTGAAATTTAAGTCAATGCTTTTATACCATAACTTTAAGACATACTCAGCATTATGAGTCGTTGCAAAGCCATGTGTAAATCTTATGGATTATTAAGACTTTATGTCACGCCTTACGAACGAAGAAAAGAGGCCAACAATGCACACAAATGCTAGCGGACATATGCACACCTATAAGTGACTTACACAGCGAGTCATGCAAACACATTAATTATGCAATACGAGTAAGTAAAGACTTTTCCAAAAAAAAAAGAACAAACACACACACACACACGCACGTTTACAGAGCATGCAAATACTTAAGAAGCAGTTTTCACAAGTTGTGTGAGTACAAGAAGAATATAATTATATGGGCATGCAATGACACAGCAGCCATTACTGCAACTGGAACCTTGAACGAAATTTGTCTTTTTGTACTCAAGTGACTGCCCGTTCGTGATAAGATTTATGCGTTGTGGATTGCAAGAAGACATCCAGGCACAAAATAAGTAAAATAAGTAAATAAAAAAATAAAAAAAAGATCTCTTTTATGCATAAACACAATGATAGGAAAGTCAAAGAGTACAACATTTATATTATTGTAAGGTATTATAGTGTGTGTGTGTGAAAAGAACAGTAGTAGTAACAGTTGAAATTTCATTTATAACATTTCCCATGGGTAAATGAAAGTACAATGAACCTATCATTGCTTTACTAAGATTGCGAGGTAGTCATCAGAGAGTTCATTGTTGATTATGAAAAACAGTTATCTGGAACAGCATTAACAAAAAAAAGGAATGTCACTACCACTTACGGAAAGAATAGGAAAATGTATTTAGGTACCGTCTCTTAGAAAATAATCGCTCAGGCCTAGTAAATAAATCCTTGGCTTCGACACTTGAAATTACGGGCGACAAGACAGTCTTTAAAGAACATTTTAGATAAACACTAAAGAGACTCTTAAGTATTAGGCTATTGACTCAGCATTTTTACGATATTATAATGACAGGGACTTAAGCTATTCGAACTCGAATCATTTTCAATATCGTTCGATTTTGAGGAAAAACATGTCAACGTAGCAAATTTCGCTAAAATATCTGAAAAATTATGGCCTTTAGGTTGAACACGGAAACAAAACATACAGACAGATTTAGATTTTAAAACGAAAATGATGCTGAATCGATCAGTATATTATTAGTGTAAGTCTATCTGAAGCTTCTTGTGAATTTGTGCTGCAAACGGTGTAGAGTGCAAGAACTAATATGAAAATATTGTACTCACGCAAGGCCGCATGTTCATCGCGAGTTTGTTGCGCATCCATTATTATTTATTTATTTATTTACTTTATTTACTTATACATGAAACTCAACTAAAACAAATTGACAGTCGAGTTCAATTGACTCTTAAAGTAAATCTTATATTAATTAATATTAAAACTTAATATAAATAAAAAACCTAGTATAAGTATATATGTATATATACATATATATGTATAAGTATTATAAAACAAATAAGAAGGAAAAAAAGAAAAAAGAATAAATGATGAACGGTAAAAAAAGACTCCGTTTATATTATACAGCAGCTAAAAAACAAAAAAAAAAATCCGAATGATTCAGTAGCCAGATGTTTTTTTATTTACAAGAAAAATTACCTGCCTATTTAAAATACGATAGAACTTTCCCTCCAACCTCCTCCAACGTAATATAGTTGAATATCGTTGGAACTTACTGCTTTGATCCTAATGTTGACCATTTCCTCATAGTTGTTTTATGCTAAGATACCAAATTTCAAAAATTTGCTAAAAATAGTTCTGGAAACTCGAACTACACATTTTTTTTGGCTTTGGTTTGAAAGGAATTTAAAAAAATGAATATTTTATTCGCTTCCTAAATTGAACGAAGAGGGATTGCAACTCCAACCATATCTTAATCTTGCCTATTTAACAGAGCTCTGTTAAGCTAGTTGGTAGGTGCCTTTGCTAATTAAATTTGAATTTTTCTTTTGCCCAATCAACATCGGGAAAATCAAGATCATAACATTCGCATCAATTCATTTTGTCCATACTATTGCAATACAACAGCGAAGCCTTAAGTAAACTAACCCTTCAATTTGCAACTATGGATAAAATCTCACGATTCAAGATATAGTTTGTGATAAGTTTCAAAAAAAGAACATGATGTTTGAACATTGAACACTTTTTATTCAAATCAGTAAATCATCTGTTCCCGAAGAAGAAGAAGAAGAAGAAGAAGATATATTTTGTCAATGCCAAGCGCCGTTTTTCAATGGGTGTGAACTTATATGAAGAAGTGAAAGTTTACTTAACCAGTGTGACCAAATAAATGAAACTAATACCACCGAAAACCTTTCCAACACGTGTATCATATTTATGAAGTTTCCTTGGAAAGCATTCTTTTTGATGCTTTGAAAATTTGTTCTATATGAACTAATATTGTTGCAATGTTCGGTAAGCCACTGTGGCCAAGCAAAGTGCTGCGAAGAAATGAAACTAACATCACATGAATCCTTGATTAATAACCTTTCCAACGGTGTATCATATTTATGAAGTTTCCTTAGTAAATATTTTCTTACATTCTTTAAAAATGTATTCCCTATGAACTAATATAGTGGCAATGTTCGGTAGGTCACTGTGACCAAACCAAGTGCTGCGAACAAATGAAATTAATATCACGTCAATTCTTGATCGATAGTCTTTCCAACCGTGTACAATATTTATGATGTTTCCTTGGTAAGTATTTTCTTACGTACGTGGAAAATTTGTTCTATGTAGCTAGCTATGTTTAACTGTGTAGCTGCTAAATATACGTAGGTAATATGGAAAGCTTGTAATTTTCCTACATTTTATGTTTGTAAGCAAAGTAATATGTAAGTATGTAAGTAGAGTCATTTTCAAAGTATCAAAAAAAAATTCTTCCCAAGGAAACTTCATAAATGTTATATACCGTTGGAAAGGTTATTGGTCAAGTCTTCATATGATATTAGCTTCATTTGTTCGCAATACCTGGTTTGGTCACTCTGACCTAACGAACATTGCCAGTATATTAGTTCGTAAAGAACATATTTTCAAAATTTTTTGCCAAGGAAGCTTCATGAGTATGGTACACCGTTGGAGAGGTTATCGGTCAAGGATTCACATGGTATTAATTTCATTTGTTTGCACCATTTGGTTTGGTCACAGTGGCTAATTAAACTTTCACTTTTTTCAGTCTCGTTTTCGACATAGTATAAAAACTTTTTCATACCAAGTTTTAATTAATTAACCTAAAGTCATATTTTGTTTATAATATTTTTTGAAAAAATTGTCGTTAAATTTCATTTTAACTATATTTTAATCTAAATTCCACCAAGACTTCGTTTAACGGTACTCTTTTAACGGCTTAAGGGAATTGAACATTTTGGTTTGTGTCTTCGGTAGTTAAATTTAAATATAACTTCACATACCTTTAGTCTTTCCATATTCGAAGCGACTTTTAGAACCTGACATTAACAAAACATTGAACTTTATTAATGCAACTGGACTAACCTTGTAGCCTGTCTTTTACAAAAGAAAGAGCCGGTAGTCTTATTTGCTATAGCTCTTCCTGCTTTTACTTCTCGAAAAGAACTGGACTAATTGTCTAGCCTGTCTTTTACAAAGGAAAGAGCCACTAGTCCCATTAGCTAGCGCACATCCTGCTTTTAGTTCGCAAATTTATCATAATAGTGAGAATAATAAAACACTCAGATATCAACTCTGTGATAAAACAAATTTGTTAAATCACCAAATCGATAAACAAAAGAATATCATTTAACTTGTGACATTTCCGTTATGTTGCTCAGAATACGCTTATCTGTCTAACATTTTGCACTGTTTTGTCAGATGCATGGCAATCCTTTACCAAAAGATAAGGACGAAGGTGCTCACATATATATGTAATCCTTCATGTATGTCAACATTTACCTAAAAAAGTGACTGTAATAATAAGTAAACCGGAGTTGTTTCTGTAACAAACCGGAAATGTGTATAGTTAAGCAGCTAGAGGCTAGATTAGGGTAATAGTATATTCCGTCTTGTTGCAACTTACAAGCAAAATTTAAAGTATACTACCCATAGTATTCAGTTAGCACCGTTTGCAGAAACCTGACTTAAAAACTACAGACTTGAGAACTCGATGAACAGCTAAAGTGAAAGACAAATATTTGCTGTACTCCTATCAGGTTTACTATGATATTGTAAGGACCGAAGTTGCAAATGCCTTTTGCTCACACACTCAGCTCTTGTTAGCTCTTCTTAGCTAAAGGCCAACTTAATTTAGGCCCAGTGTTGTGTGATGTATATTTTTATGGGAACAAAATGAAAAACGGGACACTTAGAAATATTCAAAGTCATACCAGCTGATTTCGAATCTCTTTCTCTTCGGATATCGGGTGGAATTAAGGAAAAGAAGACTCACCTTCGAATTTCTCTTTCTTCTCATATCAGGTGCCTTAGAATGTGACTTTCAATTGACTGGCAATGCCGATTAAGTTCGAATAGAAGGTATAGAGGAAAAGAAGATAAACTTTGAATCTCTCTTTTCGAATATCAGGGGCCTTCCAATGTAATCTCTAATTAATTGTTAATGCCGCTTAAGTTCGAATAGAAGTATAGAGGAAAAGAAGATAAACTTTGAATCTCTCTTTTCGAATGTCAGATGCCTTCCAATGTGATCTTTAATTGACTGGCAATGTCGCTTAAATCCGGACAGGAGGTATAGAAGAAAAGACGATGCACCTTTGAATATCTCTTTCCCAGTATCAGGTACGTTCCAATGTGACCTTTAATTGACTGACAATGTATAGAGGAAAAGAAGATTCGTCTTTGAATCTCTCTTTTTGAATATCAGAGGCCTTCCAATGCGACCTTTAAGTAACTGGCAATGCCGATTAAGTTCGAACAGAAGATATAGAGGAAAAGAAGATGCACCTGCGAATCTCGCTTTTCGAATGTCAGGTGCCTTCGAATGTGGTCTTTAATTGACTGGCAATGCCAATTAAGTTCGAACAGTAGGTATACAAAAAAAGAAGATACTCGTTGAATCTCTCTTTTCGAATATCAGGGGCCTTCCAATGTGATCTTTAACTAACTGGCAAAGCCGATTAAGTTCGAACAGAAGGTGTAGAGGAAAAGAACATGACAATCCTTCTCCCTTCCTCGCCAAGAGTGACATGATGCATCAAAAAAGTTAGATCCATTACAATTCGTGAAGGAGCCCTGCCGGATAGTAGTGCGATAGAGAAGAGGTAAACTTGGCTAACGGACCGAAACCGTTGACCATTCGACGACTAGCAAACAGTGAATCTCAGCGTTAAATAAAAATCCAATAGGTTATAAAGAAACAGGTTCCCCATTTCCTATAGCCACTCTAATCGTATAGCCTTCAATAGATTTGTAACTGAAATAAAGGCCTTTAAGGAAAGTATACACTTATAAAACCGATAAAGAAGCCAAGTTTTAAGATTAAAGTCTATGACATCTTTGGATGTTGTATAGAGCAAAATTTTCGACACAGAACTAGCATGCCTTGAACATGATGGTTAAGGCATCCCCAGGCCTTTCTTTCCATTATAAAGAACCTTTAAGGTTCTCACTACATACTACATGTTCTACTTACCCATGCTGATGCGTACTTCAAGGTTCGTAAAGAACTCGATGCATCCTTGAACAGTTCAAGCTTCGCAAAGAGTACCGCAGATTCGTTTCGAACTCAAGGTTTTCTCATTTCATTTCATTACTGGTAACTTTTTTTCTTTTACTACACGTTCATCATTCATATGTGCAGACATTTGATGTAGACATTAGTTATTGTTGTTATTATTGTAAATATGTTTGTTTTTTATTTTTTTTTTGTATTTTACATCAAATAAATGTTTCACCAGAGAAAAAAGAAAATTTTTACATTTTACTGCAGTCAAGTGTCAAATTTTATGCTTAATGACTTACATATACATAGGCTTAAGCACACACCCATTTACCAAAATTTCTTTGTACATACATAGACATATGGTTTCAATGCACAAACATTTACACTTATTCAGACATGTGCACAAACACTGTAATCCTTTATCATTTTTTCTTTTTTTCTTTTTTATTATGCTGTTCTCACTATTGTTTTTATATATGCGTGCGTATGTATGTGTATATGAACGTGTGTGTGCGTGTGTATGTGTGTATGTATGTTGAATAATTGCTGAAAACTTTTCACAACCAACATAATGCATAAAAACATAAAAACAAATCTAGGCGTATGTTATATGCGAGTGTGTGTGTGTGCATTCTTTTGTTTTTCTAGATATTATTTTTATTCATATGTTTGCAGCAGGATATAAAACATTTGTATATTTGTTCATATCTCTTTCTCTTCCACTACGTATTTTTTTTTTTTTTTTTTTTTTTTTTGGAGATTTTCGTACACATATTTATGCACACACTTTATCTATTGAAAAATTTAATTTTGATTTCTTAAATTCTTCTCAACTAAGTTTTATTATAATTTTTTATGCAAGCAAAGTTAAGCGTTAAAAATTGTTTATCCTCGCAATCAAGCGGACTAAACGGTACTCTTTGGCTTTAAGTGAACGACGGCTTCCGGGTTAAATGCAGCGCATCCAAATTTCGACTAGATTTCATTCACAAAAAAAAAATTTTATATTATTAATATATGACTTGCTGATGGTGTCTATACACAAGGATCTTAAAAAAAAAAAGAGAAAAAACGAAAAAAATGGAAAAAATTTTTAATTGCTATTGCAACTATGTAACACAACACTCAGCAGCTTCATAGGATGAGATACACACATAAGACAACTTTTGACGAATTCATATGATTTTTAGATAATGCCAAGCAAAAGTTTATAACACTCCGGCGATTAGTTTGCAGCTTACCGTTGTAACGTCAATATTGACGAAATCAATATATACATCATCCTATGAACTAATTGGGTGTAATGCCTTAATTCGATAAACATTAAATAAAAATCTTCTGCTCTTTATTTGCGATTACAGTTACAGCGATAAAGTTTCGTCTCTGCGCTTGGAATTTCTATAACATTCTCGTTACGAAAAACATAAGCATGGACAGATGTAGGGATATGCTTTGTGACGGAATCTTACGTTGGAAGCGAATATACGATGGACGAGCAGGCAACGGATATGGCTAAGTCCGTACAGAATTTCGCAGATATCACCCAAGAAAGTTTACACTTTTCCGCATTTGCTTTGTTTCCCGTCGAGGAACGAGGCTCTTAAAACCTGATGGATTTAGTTGGAGAAGTAAATATACATATATCTATATTTACGCTCCACGTTGAGCGTTACTTTTATGTAACGGCTTTGTCTAGAAATCCTCACCGTGTGTTCGAATATCGAACTGCTGATTTTATTATTCTTAGGGCGACTTCTAAGAAACGCTTGAAAAGACTCGGGGATTGTATGAGACGGACGCACGTGTCAATACTGAGCTAGTTGGTTCGGGAAATATGGGGAATTTTTAATTTTTGTCCCCAGACGGTTACATTTAGAAGAAATACTCGTGCTTCACCATTATAGAAAAGTACCTTTGTAGGACGAAAACTACTTTCCGAATGGGCAGACCATAAATCCTGGACCATTCTGTACCGTATCCTACCTACGATCTCCTTCGGCCCATGATTTGCAATGGGAAATCCCGAATATATTTATATGTACATATATATGTATACACGTACACGTAATATATAATACATTTATTGTGTTCATCAAGCGCCACTTTACAGCGTTTTTGAGGCCCATTTTTGAGTTATGCGGACAAGATTGAAAAGAACACGGCTAAACGAACTGGATGTTTTACAATGTTCACAGCTGAATTACAACGGTGAATATGGCACCCGAAACGGAAAAAGCTTGAACTAAGCAAGTGCCATAAAAAGATTATCCGAACAAAGCTTAATATAACCTCCACCACCAAATGGTATTAGTTTCATTTTCTCACCGGGCATGATTTGCTCACAGTAGCTAAGCAAACTGTCGCTGTGTCAACCCCGTTTATGACATTGTGTAAATTTTTTTTTTTTTTCAATTATTAATTAATTTACATAAAGACATGTTTCGTTTATAATATTTTGTAAAAAAAAATCTATTTTTGACTTAAATCCCTCCGGGACTTCTTTTAACAGAATTCTCAATTTTCTTCTTCTTCCCATTCGAATTTTGTACAATATATTCAGGAAAGCTTATAGAATATTTTTTACAAGTTATTTTTTGGTCGAAAGTTGAATTTTCTCATTTAAGGTTGCGCTAATCACCAAATAGTTGATGTCTTAAGTCCTTCTACGTGTTACACACGTCCGCACTAAGTTAATAGATCCTGTACCAAAAATGTGTAGGGTATAAAAAAATCACAAGGTTATATTCTTAAAACATGGAATACATTTTTTAGTGAAATATTTGATTATGCAGGTTTTTCGCTGTTACAAACCGAGCAACGAACGGGTGTCTATGATGGTGGAAACAAATATAAATATTTAAAAATCAAAAACTAAAAAAAATTTCAATTTTATGCTGGAAAGTAAGTAAAATCTGGCATTTATGTATGGTATTAAATAATTATATATTTTATTAAATTATACTCACTTCGGCACTCAAGAGACACAAACGAGCAATTTCTTCATAAAATAAGAAAATAAATAAATAAATGTACTGTTTCTCAGCCTTTTATTCAATTTCAATATTTTCGGATAATTGAAAACTGTGTATTCGGAAATATTTGCTTTTAAATGCAATAAGTACATTTTTTCCTAGCAGGTTGATATGACGCGATACTTGAACAAGTAATTAAGAATTCTTAAACGAAATTTCCAAAAGAAATAGTTAGAAAAAATCAAATTTCTTAAACAAAATAGATTGTACAGTCAATTCTTATTCTTCCTCTTAAATTTCCAGGAAGTCAACAACAGGAGATCTTCAACTCACGAGTCATTTACAATTGATTTGCTGACTTGCAAAAGAGAGAAGAAGGCGAACCTGGTTCGCTGCGTTGTAAAAAAGAGGCCTGTTCCTCACACGTAATTCTTTGTGTAGCCCTTAGTATAGTTAGAGGTTACTTTTCGTCTTTTTTTTTTCTTTTTCATTTTATTATTTCTTAATATTTCGTTAGTAAACTTTATATAATCAAAATCTTATTCATTTTTGCATGTTGCGGGATCAATTAGTTCATAATTGTAAGGACAAACTGAGATATACGTAAATAAAAAAATGTTAATTGTAATTCTAACGCGAAGAACATAGAATACGGAACACAGAAAACTGTCATCCGTACTAAAAACACATATGCAAAACTATCAAGAAAATTGGCAACCGTGACGATTGAGTATACACAAAAGTCATAGGAAAACAGATGCAAAAGGGAAAACAATTGTCAAATTTGTCATTAAAGTCAAAAAATTGGCGGTAGATGTAAATTGCTTAAAATTCATTAAAATATATTTCGAGCATTTTTTAATTATCAAAGTTTTAATTAATTCCAATTAATTTTTCTTTTATAAGTGAAATAAAAAGCAGAAAAAGAAATGGTAGAACGTATCGAAGATTTAAATTTACCTAATGCAGTTATTGCGCGTCTTATTAAAGAAGCTTTACCCGATGGAACAAATGTGTCGAAAGAAGCTAGGGCTGCGATTGCTCGAGCAGCTTCAATTTTTGTCATATTTTTGACCTCAACTTCAACAAATTTGGCGCACAAACAGAATCATAAAAGCATTACTACCGCCAATATCCTAGATGCTCTCAAGAAGCTGGAATTTGAAAGTTTCATTGATCCATTGACACAAGATTTAGAAGGCTATCGTAAACTGGTAAAAGAGAAGAAGGAAAAAACTAAGAAAGAAACATCGGCTAAAGCGGATGATACCACCACCACAGCCACCGTCACAAAGGATGCCAATTAAGAATGTGTAATGGAATTCTTTTCATTTTATGTGTGTTTAGTTTTTTAAATTATATTGTAGTGGTTTGATTTAATTTGATTGTTTTTAATTCATGATCATTTTCCTTAAGTTTTTTTTTTTGGCTTGTAGTCTATGAGAAAGTATTATAACTTGTGCTGCTTAAAAAAGTGTTTAAATTTTCAAAAGTCGAAAGTTCTTTTTGTAAAAATCTTTCCCTTCCGCAATGCTTTTCGCGAACAAAATTTAAACGGCTATAAATAAGTAAAATACTAGCTTCTATATAAATTTTTGTAATAATAAAAACTAATAAATACCGAGATATATAATCAAGCTTTTTCTCTCTTTTTTAAGAAATTTGTCTCCTTCGTTCTTACATTTAGAGAAGGGAGAGTTAAAAAACTTTGGCTTTTTTCCGCATTTCGATATCTTAGAAATGTACCCACATTGAATGGAATATATTTAAGGCTAAGATTTTTTTCTTGTTCGTCCTTTTTAATGTAATTGTGGAGAATTCATTTAGAATTTATTTATCAACGCGTATTTCACTTACCATTTAAATGCCAAGTCTCTCGAATCCGTACGATTGATGGACACTGTTACAATATCAGGAACAAACGAAAAATGACAAACAATACATCAACAAAACGAATGTTGAAGACGTAGATTTGATTCCAAGCAAATATTCTTTAACCAAGAGCCAAAGATACTTAAATGCTGGATACTTAAATGGTTTTAGTAGAATTTCGAAAGGATTGATTTGTTCGAAATCAATAAGTGACTGCTTACAGCCTTAAATAAAACAATGAGTTGAAGATTCGATTTAGGTAACTACTTGACGCATTTAAGGTTTCTAAGCAAAACATTTTATAGGCTCCTTTAGACGCAATGCGTCTAAAAAAATTCCTGGTTGTTTTTTTTTTTTTTGCCGATAAGAAAGAACCTTTGCAAGTCCACATAGACCTTTTATTATACGAGAGAAAAATATGTGCGAAACATTCACATCCAAAACGAAATCGTCACTGGCTGTTTACTTTCTTAATATAATTTCCTAGTTCATATTTATGATCTACTCATATTATTGCAATGCACGTTCTTGTTCAACTATTTCATTTTCCTTTAAGTCATGTGTAATCAGCGTAACACTTTGCGGGCCCTTTTTAATTTCTCTGCCTTTTTTATCCTTGAGATAATTAAAAGATCTGTTGCTGCTTGTATTGTTCAACGTTTCATGATCAGGCTCTTTCTCTACAGGTCACAAGCATGGCCATCACATTTATCTAAACTTTGAATCATCCCCCATTATAAGCTTCTTCTATTTATGACTTGCAGAAATAAAAGCAATACACTTTATTAAATAGATGGAATACATTTCATAGATACTTAGCTAATTGCTCTGCCGATTTAACGAAAGCTCCTTAGTCGCTTTGCAGAGGAAAAGTGGCACGTCACAAACACTGGCGCAAGAAAGTTTTTGTGATGTGTCTTACGCAGTTAATTGCAAAGAGATCTCGTAAATATAAACCTAATCACTAAATTCCTGGCAGATTAAGACTTGTACTGATGATCTTCATGGATGCGAGAAAGCAAGTTTGCACTTTTCATTTTTTTGCTAAAGCCGCATCATCCAGTAACCTTCAATTATTTGATCGTTGAAAGACGGTTTTAAGGATTTTTTCTTTTTACGAGGAATTGCAGCATTACAATAATGATCTTCGCACAATCCAACTTAAGCAAATACTTGGTTGTTGATATTTAACAGCTGTTTGCTACTTGGCGCTTTTTTGTTCTTCTTCTTTTCTAAAGAAATTCACATTATGTTTATTTAATGCTTCTTCTTTTTGAGATTAGTTCACAATAATATTCTTCAAATATATTTTCTGCTTGAAAAAAAAGAAAACAAGCCGGGAGTTTCTTGTTGGAAAAATATTATTTGAAAACTTCTTATAAAACGTTTGTAGTTAAATAAAATTATTAAATACATTTTAATTCTTGTAAATATATAAATATTGCAATTGATTTAATGGAAGCAAATGAAGAACTTCAAATTTTTACGAAGGCTGACTATTTAAGAAAAATTTCAAGGTAAGAATTTTTCAGTATCTTTATACCTTTTTTATAAGCAGTTTCCAACATGTCGGCTCCGGTTTTTTTCATATTTTATTTAGGGATTTTCGATTTAGAGAGTAATATTTGATTGTAGAAGTGTTTTTGGTAAATGGATTTATCCCGAAAACTCTTCAAGAAAAACATTTGATTAACAATAATTGCATTTTCTCTGCTTACAATGTCGTTGTTGTTTTTGGAAAGATGTGGCGTACTTGTGAGAATACAATTATAATTTGATGAAATAAATATGCGAGGGGATCTGTTTGTGAGTCGGACAAGATAAGAGGCCCCCCTTTTTTTAAGACAATTTACGTGTTTCTCCATATTAGTACCACTTGAAGTCTTCTTCCAACAGTCAATCTTGCTCACGGATCTTTTCTTATACCTATCCATAGTTCGAAAATGGTACAAAAAATATTATCCTCATTCCTTATCCTTATCCAAGCAATATTACTCTTATTCCTTATCCTTATCTTGAAATTATATCGAAACATTGCCCCGGTTACGATACAAATGACATTTTTACTCCTTCTTTTGGAAGTTGCGTCCAGATCTTTTATCTCTTATCTTCTCTTGTTTTCTTTCCAAATTAAAGCATTGCGTTTGTAAAGCAAGTAAAGCAATCAGTTGGTTTTTAACTATGGAATCTAGTTTCATCAACTTGGGCTATGAGCTATAAGTCGGTTCTTAAATTGATATCTTCTTTTAGGTTTGTTTTTTGTCCTTTTTTGTTATTGTGGAGCGAAAATTCTGGAGGAATTATAATAATAATATTCTCTCTTCACAATATTTTGAAATCGACAAAATTGAGAACACAGTCCTTCTAAAATTTGTCAACAAACTAACGTGGGCTTCATGTCCACGGGGCGCAGTGCCAAAAGGTATGAAAATGCAATGAAATGCGATAACATTTAGATGCGGCGAAAATATGTAACCTGTCAAAACACTTAGCATAAAAGTTGTGGGCAATTCGTACCTTGCTTTTAAGGAAAATTCCAATAAGAAAAAAACCGTTACATATAATTTATAACAAATATTAAACGAAAGCTTGAAATAAAAATATTTCAAAATCTCCTAAAAGTTCACTAAAAATATGAAACAATCAACTGACACACTTTAGTTTTATACGAACTGCAACTGGCACGCTTTATTTTCATTCATTACTACAACTGGCACGTTGGAGCAGTGATTATAAAAGATTCAGCCACGTCTGGGGATAATTTTCCTACTTATTTATTTTTCTAATTCCTTCACTAACTAACATTCGCAAGAGTTTGAAAATCAGGGAAGGATGCGCGTCAGAACTGCATACTAAACTAAAACATTTATATACACAATATACGAGAGACACACAACATACCTAACACCTGGGATTTATAATGATAGCGAAAAGTAAATTTACTTATAATTCTGGTTAACGTTAGATTATACTGAAAGAAGAAAAAATATGATTAAATGAAACTTTTAATTAAAATCCGAAGTTTCTTAGCTTTGGAAAATTATACTAACAAAGTTTCAATAAAAATCCTACAATTGCAGGAATGCGTTCGCGTCACTGCTCATTTGTGCCGGAGCCAAAACTAATAATGTTTAAGGCGGATCATCCACTCTACTATTTTATTATTAATAGCGGAACAGTTACATTATTACAATACTGGCACTTATCGTGTGATTCTCAACGTAAAAGATCGGTTATACTCCAGGGTTTAGTTGAACTTAGTGTTAAAAGTTGCTTATTAAAGCATTTCGTTCGTCATAAATTAATTTTATGTACATCGCAAAGAAGTGTAAGTGAAGAAACAACACTTGCTGGGTAAGTCGACTAATAAATCTTAAAAAAGAATGAGAAGATTATATATTATATATTATATTCATATACGGATGGTAATTATAGAAACGGCCATCCCTGATCTGTATAAATACTTGCATATTTAGGTGTAGTCGGAAGTATGGTCCATCCCCTTTAATACGTATCTATTTATCAATACAATTAAAAATATGCGTTTCTTTATATATTTTGCTACATATATATGTATGGATATATATATGTATATATATGTATTTATATATTTGCATATTTTATACTTCAATGAGTTTCATTCAAGAAATTATCATTTAATTGAGGTTTATTACTTATGTCAATCAATCGGTCGTTCGTTGTCCGTTTTTACGTTATTGGCATCTTCCATTCATGGGGGTAAACATACCGAGGAATGCATATCAAACGCGCAATAGACAAATGCACATTAAATAATTTATATATATAGAAAAAAAAAAATATATGTATATATATATATATATATATGCTCATATTCATATATAAATTCATTTATTTATTCATGTATAGGTATAAAAATCAATGCTTGAAAAAGTTCTTAATTGATAGTTTTAATATCGCGTAGTATTTTGTTTGTTGTTGTTATATATATATATTATTGCGCGTAATTTCTTTCCTTAAAGAAAAAACACAAAAAAACATATTAATATCTGGATCTAAAAGAAAAAAGCTTTTTCTTTTTTTTTTTGCTATAGAAAATTGTAAACTACATTAATTTCTCGTTATTGTTGAGCAGTTTGCGGAAATCGCTGATTTTCTGCTGTTGAATCTGTCGTCAAAGTCATCTTCGTCTTCAAGAAAATTTTACTACCCAACAATAATTCCTATATTATTATAGGCGCTATTGAATGCGACTATTACTTTCTAATCAAATTGCCATAATTACCCGCTGATAGCTAACGGTGCTTGTCGGAATAGAATTTGTGGAAGAAATTTCCAACTTTTTCGAAAATTTGCGAATTTAATCGCAAGTAACATTCTATACGATGTCACATTTGAAATCGCACGCGATAAAATAATTGATATCGTATGTAATACCACATGAGATATCAAATTTCAACAGCATAAAATTTGTGAATTTAATCGCAAGTAACATTCTATACGATGTCACATTTGAAAACACATGCGATAAAATAATTGATATCGTATGTAACATCGCGTGAGATATCTTATATGGCGCCTCCCATGGTATGTTACTATTTTTTTGTTATCATACTTGAAAACTTAGGCAATATTACCGTATGTGAAAACGTATTTGATAAAATATCTGCATCATTTGTGACGCGTTTTCCTTGGCGTATAGGAAATAATTCCCCCAATATAAATTTTTAACGCATAACAGCGTAAAATTTGCAAATTTAATCGTAAGTAACATTCTACACGAGGTCACATTTGAAATCGTATGCGGTAAAATAATTGATAATTGGTACGTAAAATTGCATGTGATATCTTATCCTTACTTTACTTGGTATGTTGCTTTTTTTTTATCGTACTTATAATCGTAGGTAATATTATCGTATGAGAAATTGTATTTGATAAAATAACTAAATCATTTGTGACATCGTACCCCCTTGTCTTGGCGTACACGAAATAATTCCCCTAATATAAAATTTCAACGCATAACATCGTAATATTTAGGAAATGAAGCGCGAGTAACATCCTATACGATGTCATATTTAAAATTGCATGCGATAAAATGAATGATATCGTATGTAATACCACATGCGATGTAAAATTTCAACGCATTACAGATTGCAATAAAATAATTGATATGAGATATTTTATATGACGCCTTCTAGGGTATGTTGCTATTTTTTTGCTATCATACTTAAAAACGTAGGCGATATTACCGCATGTGAAATCGTATTTGATGAATAATATCTAAATCATTTGTGACATCATAGCTGACTAATGTATAATATTGTTTAGAATGTATAGCATCTCGCATGTGATTCCGAGGGTGATCGTAAAATGGAAAACAAAAAGCCGTTTCCTATGATATCACGACTGAAATAATAAGTGATATCATATATATGATATCGTAGATGTTATGTAAAGAGTGATACATGGTAAGGCCGTACATTGTGATTGGTGTGTGAAGATAGATATATTAAATGTTCAATCAGGAAAGGAATTAAATTAACCGATCAGATATAAACTTCCCCGGGATAAAGCTGGACCTTATCTATCGGTTTTTCTCCATTTTTCTTTTCTCTGATCAAACCCGTGTTCATTCCCGTATAGGCGACATCAACACAACAAGGTGCTCATAAAAAACAAAACAAAAAATAGTTGTTTCCCTACTGATATCATGACTGAAATCATAAGTGATGTCATAACCGAAGTTATAAGTGATATCATATATGTGGCAGCAATGACATTATTATGCGTTTATGTTATTAACATTCTAATGTACTGTGTCTTGAGCCTCTTTTTATTAAATCCTAACACTATCATTTAATCCTTAATGCATCGTTTAATATTTAATAGATTAACAGGACACATATGCATTTTTACTAAGCAAAAAAAAAAAAAAAATAGATGAAAATTTAATGGAAATTTCAATAAATGGCCCATGAGTTGTGGAAAACTGAAAAAAATATTTTAAATTGTTTTTGCAATATTTCTGGATGAAGTTAAAACGCGTGTTAACTTAAAGCGAGCCATACGAACAAAACCAGTTAGGCGAACATAATACGAATTGAAAAAGTAGTATAATTGAGAAGAAAATTATTTATTTTAAAAGCCTTGTCGCCTTTTTCCAAAATGTAATAATGAAATGACAATAAATTCACTTTTCGCGTCACACTGACGGAAGATACATTTTTTGTCTGCCGTTACTTTTAGTTTTCCATCTTCATGGCGTTAACAAGCAAGCAACTCTGTGCTTCTCTTCTCTTAAAATTGAGAAAAAATATTTTGCGTTTCTCTGTTTGTTGTTTGTAATAATTGTCATAATTTATTGAGATTGTTGCTGCTTTTGTTTTTATGGCTTTGCTTTACAGCCTTATTTGGATTCACACATTCAAACAAATACAAGAATATTGATGTTTTTGCTTCAATAGACTTTAAGCTGTTTGTAGGCAAAGACGTCGTGTAATTTGCATGTAAACGATTTTCTATTTTAAATTTTCAAAGTTAAGTAAAACTTAATTGAAATGCATAAGAAGATTATAGTCGGGCAAGGCTGACCGTTAAAAACCCTAACACCACTTCGCCAAGTACAAGTTTATTCACCCGGTTTTGCTAATAATCCATCAAGAACTACACATTATTTTCATGTAAAGGCATATTTTCCGCGAAGACCGGCATTTTGAAGGATGTTCGCAACTTCATATGACGTCATTTAATTTTAACAAATTTAATTTACTTTTGTATTCATTTTCAGTTTCCTTCATAAAAAACTAAAAATTATACTTTCTCTTCGTATAAAGGCTTGCTTTTCGCGATAAGCTTCATATGTGTTGGGGTCCAAAAAGTAAAGCCATGTGATCCAAATTCTCTACCGTTAATTTTTAAGCAAAATTGCTACTAAGGAACCATTTGCATTATGAAATAGATAGTAAACGTTAAACGCTTTTCTGAAAGGCTTACCATGCAGGAAAAAGCTTATAAGAACGGGGGTCCCAGAAATAAACCCATGTGAACTTAATATTTTATGCAAAATTATTCTCAGGAACAAATTTTGAATTTAAAGAATCCTCTTGACGACTCGTCATATTTATGCACCGTCTTTCACTTATGCGCATTCATGCATGCATCCATTTTCATTTCTCTAGTAGACAATTTCTATAGACACCTGACTACGCGCGGTTAGGCTTCAATATAAATAGTTTCAGTCGTTTATTCCCTTATACATGTTGAATAAAACTGTCAGAATAGTTAAAAGCACTTGTGCCTAAACGGATGTACAGAAGCAAATACACACTTGATTAAAAGTTTGTTGCTTTTTTTTATACCCATCACCGAAGGATGTCAAGGTATATTCATTTTGTCAAAACGTTTGCAACGTCCAGAAGGAAGCTGTACACAAAGTGTGTATATTCTTGATCAGCATCAAATTCTGTCCATCGGTCCAATTGTTCTATGTGATAACTTGGCTGCAAAAATGAAACTATCGACTTTAAATTTGGCAGAAGCATTGAACGTTCTTGCACGCATGTTGCTATTGAAGATGGGCTAAATCAATCGAAGAACACTTCAATAGTACTACGAAAACAGAGAACACCTCTGTTCTTTCTCTAAAGGACCATAAAAAATTGGTTTTTTGCTTATTACGCATAAACTGTAGCAGATAAATGTGCAGAAATATGAACACATATTCTGTGGGCGGTGCTATAGCACTTATACAAAAATGGAAGGAATTGACCACGGCTACTCAATGTTATAGTGTATCAAAATTTAATTTTTTTTTTCAAAAATCCCATAAAGTAATTGAATTCTTGGGCAGTTTTAAAGTTGTTATGATTCTAAATATGTCCGTCCGTCCGTCCGTCCGCCCGCCCAAGTGTTTGCCTTTGCAACTGTGCAGTATTTGCGGTAAACATTCTCCCGGTAGCGAAATTACAAAAGAGTTTGGAAGCGGCTTCAATTTTTCTAAAGATAAGCCCACAATTGTCTATGCGGGAGAAACTTTTATTTTGAAAATAGAAGAAATCAGCCGCGTCCGTTTAATTCGTTTACTTATTTTTCTTTTTTAGGATAACGGTAGTGGGTGCGAAGGATTCGGTTAGAACCGAATATCGTTTTCTCACTTGGTTTTTTTTCTTTTTTGTTGGCCAGCGCATGTTTGACAATCAAGAGGCAAACTGTGACCAGAATTTTTTTCTTATGACGCCTGATGATAATTGCTTAGTGAAAAAACAAAAAAAACGATGAACAGAGAAAAAAGTTGTAGACCGGCATACCTGCAACAACATACATACAGTTTTTGACCTCCATAAAAAAAGAGTTGTTTTCGTTAAAACGTTAGGAACAATCGAAAATTTTACCTTTAATTTCCTTAAAATATTTACTGAGAAATTGTTCAATACCTCGGGCTTAGTGCAACGGTTCATTGTGAAATGAAGTCTTTGCAATCCCTTCAGGATACAATACGACAGACCCGTAATCGATTTCTTCATACCCTACACCACTTGTGCGTATGTAACACTGAAAAGGACTTGAGTTAGATCTATCTTTTTACTAAATCGATCGATTCAGAATCAGTCTGTCCGTCCGTCTCATGTTTGTCCATGAATTATTGTATTCAACTCAGAGGTCGCAATTTTTAAGGCATTTTGATGACGTTTAGATGAGTTTGGGGGACGAGCGCTATTGAAAATGGTTCAGATCGGACTACTGTTCAAAACGGTTTAGATCGGACCACTATTGAAAATTGTCTAGGTCGAAACACTATTGAAAATGGTTGAAATTGGACCATTGAAAGTGGTTCAGATCGGACCACTTTTCCCGTCACTCCTCATGAAGTAAAATTTGCAAAATTTTACGAAAAAAATCACAGCATTTCGGTATTTGGTTTGTAACCAATCATTAGATCAGATAAGGCCACTTTCTGAATACCTCGTTGTCTTATACTCGTTCCTACTGAAACTGAATTTTTATGTCTTAAAAAAAAAGTTTTCATAATTTCTTGATGAAAATTCTACTTCTAATGAATTTGGATCACTTCGGCCTTTAATTGGGACTGCAATCCCCATAAGTTTTCTAGCGAAAGGACAGGCCTTAATGTACCAAAAAAGTCGAATTTTCAATATTTTATGATTAAAATTTGTTCTTAGTAAATCAAGTAAAGGGAATTTTGATCATATAGACCTATTTTTGAGACCCCAGCATATGTAGGGACTCTCATGAAACCAAACTCTACTATGGCGTCAAAGTCTATTATGAGGTTTGTTATGACGGAAGCAATAGAAAGAAATAGCGACATCTTTCATACTTGATTAAGTTTGCGAAATTTAGACGACGTTGATGTTGTGAGTAGTCTCCAACAGAAAGGCTTTCATAAAAATTATGCATTTACAAAAAAGTAAATATATAGATTACATGTATAGATTTTAGACATTTTATGTTTTAGTAATTGGACGCCAGACAAACATATCACGACAATCGCGGGCTGACTGGTATGGCAGCTGAGTTGATTCAAGATCTGAGAGTGACTTAGGGTCCGGAAAAAATATTCTATAAACATACATAGAATATAAATAGATATATATATACATATATACATATATATATATATGTTAATGAATATATAGAATATAAATAGATAGATATAGGCATAGGTATTTGTGTTTCGACGCAAACATGATCGCAACGGATTAGCGTGTTAAGACTGGGATTGGGGCAGAGATCAAGGCTCTCTTATTTATTACATTCATATGCCAAGATCGGCGATCTTTTTTCGTCGATAATACAACGAGATTTTTTCCCAAAGAGCCTTACGTTAAAACCTTTGGCAACCATGGAAATCAAGCTTAACTTAGAAAAAAAAACTCGGCACTCAACTTATAATTCAGGGTGGGTGGAGCCCCTTGATTAGACGCACTGAAAATCTCATAACTGTATATATAAATATATATATGCATATATCTTTGATCAGTGTCAAGTTCTGTTTTCATTCATGCGAATTCCTCTTCCAGACGTTCTGAATTATAACTCAGAGGCTGGAGCCCCTTGATTCGACGCATTGAATATATATATATATATATATATATATTCAATGCGTCGAATCAAGGGGCTCCAGCCTCTGAGTTATAATTCAGAACGTCTGGAAGAGGAATTCGCATGAATGAAAGCAGAACTTGACACTGATCAAAAATATATATACAAGGTATATATATTTATATATATGTATACGTATATACATAAATATATAGATATATATACGTATTTATATATTTTTATATATATATATATATATATATA